>OY804597.1:56372843-56580843 GCA_963680895.1 Fragum sueziense | reverse complement strand
CCTTTCTTATATGTTTACATAAGATAAACATTGGGCCAGCCAGAGCAACAGATAAGAGAAATAGATAAGAGAAATAGGAAAGGCTTTCAAAATTCATTATTTATATATCCAAACCCTATGCAGAATGTACTAATCTTTTCAAGCAGATGATTGAAATGATCACCAACAACATAGGGTTTGATGACAAAATGTTGCTTTTTGAAAAGCAATTATCTCCCTTTATCTGTAGCTTGTATGATTCTAAAATTAAATGCATCAAAATTGCCTTGTAAAATGAAGAACCCACAATGTAGGGCTTAGTTTCCATGTATCGTAATGATTTTTGTATTCTGGAAGCCATTCATGACATGAGGTCTTACACAACATTTTAAGGTTCTAGGCCAAACAGTTTAGAAGAAAACTAAGTATCTCCGTGACAACCCACAGTAAGGTATCATTTCAAAGCTCCAACTTTGCCCAACCCTGCCACACCAATATACTTTTAAAAACATTCAAGATACAATTTTAAAACTAAACACAAGGAACTTTCCAGCCAGGTTTGGTTCAAATTGGCCCAATGGTTGGTTTTTAAAGAATTTTCTTACGATTTCTCCAAGTCTGATAAGCCCCTTTCCCCCTGCCAAGGCCACATTTTTTGACAGATGTAAAAATTTGTGAACAAATTTTGAAAAGAATGACTCAAGGCACATTCCTGCCAGATTTGGTTCAAATTGGCCCAATGGTTAATTTTTAAAGAATTTTCTTATGATTTCTTGAAGTCCGATAAGCCCCTCCCTCCCTGCCACGCCCACTTTTTTTGACAAATGTAAAAATTTGTGGTTAAATTTTGAAAAGAGAGACTCAAAGAACATTCTTGCAAAGTCTGGTTCAAATTGGCCCAATGGTTGATTTTTTAAGAATTTTCTTATGATTTATCTAAGTCTGATAAGCCCCTTTCTCCCTGCCACGGCCCATTTTTTGACAAATGTAAACAAATTTTTAAAAGAGTGACTAAAGGAACATTCCTGCAAAGTCTGTGTCAAATTGGCCCAATGGTTGATTTTTAAAGAATTTTCTTATGATTTCTATTAGTCTGATAAGCCCCTTTCTCCCTGCCACGGCCACATTTTTTGACAAATGTAATAATTTGTGAACAAATTTTGAAAAGAGTGACTCAATGAACATTTCTGCAAATTCTGGTTCAAATTGGCCCAATGGTTGATTTTTTAAAGAATTTTCTTATGATTTCTATCAGTCCGATAAGCCCCTTTCTCCCTGCCACGGCCACATTTTTTGACAAATGTAAAAATTTTGAACAAATTTTGAAAAGAATGACTCAAAGCATATTCCTGCCAAGTTTGGTTCACATTGGCCAAATGGTTGATTTTTAAAGAATTTTCTTATGATTTCTCTAAGTCAGATAAGCCCCGCCCTGCCACGCCCACATTTTTTGACGAATCAAAAATTCGCGAACAAATTTTGAAAAGGGTCACTCAAGGAACATTCCTGCCAAGTTTGGTAAAAATTGGCCAAATGGTATTAGAGGAGAAGATGTTTAAAGAAATTGTGAACGGACGGACGGACAGACGGACGGACGGACGACGGACAAAAAGCGACCACAATAGCTCACCTTGAGCACTTCGTGCTCAGGTGAGCTAAAAAACAAGCACTTGGTTTGTATTTAAATGTTTATTGTGACATCCATCCTCGTTTTAAAATTCGACCAGACAAACAGAATGAAATCCACTTACATGAAAGAGTTCCTCTAGAATGCGTTCTTCTTCTGGTCTAGCTATAATGCGTAAATCATTGTTAGAGAGGACCACCCGTGTGTGTGTGGGACCAGCTTGTGTATTCAGAGTGTTGGTTAACTGTAGAACATCTGCAGCTGTACTTGGACCTAGCAACCTGAAACCGGGTCACAGGATTTATGTATTATAGCGGACCTAGCAACCTGAAACCAGGTCACAGGATTTATGTTTTATAGCCTCACACTTATTTGAAGCACCATTCAGTATGGATTCATTGGTCAGATAGTTTTGTTCACAATCTTACTCTTCATAATGAGCATCTGCCAAAGATTGCCAACTGCATAAAGAATATAGTCTCAACATACAAAAGTGGACAAAATCTATATCAGAACTTGGTAAGTATATTTCACATTACCTACACAGTACACCACATATCTCGATGCAAGGGTGTGGAATTCCTATGCCTGACTTGTCAGACTTGGGTTTAAGGACTGCAGACAAGTAGAAATATCCATCTACCTTGTCCTTGGATATGTGCAAAACTAGCCTAAACAAGAGGCCCAGGAGGGCCTGAATCGCTCCACTGGCTAAAGTGGAAGAATTATCCCATGATTTCTTGTAAGCCTTACACAGTCAAATCTTGAAATTTGTGAATAAATTTTGAAGAGAGACTCAAAGAACATTCTTGCAAAGTCTGGTTCAAATTGGCCTGATGGTTGATTTTTAAAGAATTTTCTTATGATTTCTCTAAGTCTGATAAGCCCCTTTCTCCCTGCTACGGCCATATTTTTTGACAAATATAAAAATTTGTGAACAAATAAAAAGAATGACTAAAGGCACATTCCTGCAAAGTTTGGTTCAATTGGGGACACTGGTTGATTTTTAAAGAATTTTCTTATGATTTCTTTAAGTCCGATAAGCCCCTTCCTCCCTGCCACACCCACTTTTTTTGACAAATGTAAAAATTTGTAAATAAATTTTGAAAAGAGAGACTCAAAGAACATTCCTGCAAAGTCTGGTTCAAATTAGCCCTATGGTTGGTTTTTAAAGAATTTTCTTATGATTTTTTTAAGTCTGATAAGCCCCTTTCTCCCTGCCACGGCCACATTTTTTGACAAATGTAAAAATTTGTGAACAAATTTTGAAAAGAATGACTCAAGGCACATTCCTGCCAGGTTTGGTTCAAATTGGCCCAATGGTTGATTTTTAAAGAATTTTCTTATGATTTCTTTAAGTCTGATAAGCCCCTTTCTCCCTGCCACGGCCACATTTTTTGACAAAAGTAAAAATTTGTGAACAAATTTTAAAAGGAATGTCTCAAGGCACATTCCTGCCAGGTTTAGTTCAAATTGGCCCAATGGTTGATTTTTAAAGAATTTTCTTATGATTTCTCTAAGTCTGATAAGCCCCGCCCTGCCACGCCCACATTTTTTGACGAATCAAAAATTCGCGAACAAGTTTTAAAAAGGCTCACTCAAGGAACATTCCTGCCAAGTTTGGTCAAAATTGGCCCACTGGTATAAGAGGAGAAGATGTTTGAAGAAAAAGTTAACGGACGCACGGACGGACGGACGGACGCACGACGGACACAACGCCATGACAATAGCTCGCTGGCCTTCGGCCAGTGGAGCTAAAAATCGTGAAAGTTGCCTTTGCAACTTATGAATGCGATCAGCCTGGGGCCGAAGATGTAAAAGTAATCTTTTTTCTACAGTAATGTGTAAAAGGAAAATAAACTTTCAATTAAATTCAGTGTTACAATGCCTAGCCTTTCAAATAATTGAGTTTAACATATCAACATTTATCTTTGTGTTTTCCTGGACAAATAGACTTTATGTTTCAGGACAAGTGAAGTTGTCCAAGTGCAAGTGAAAACAAGAGCCGTCAGAGACGGACAATGCTCCCCGATTAAGGCATTGTCACAATAAATGTATGCCATGCAGAGCTAAGATTAAGCTAACAAACGTTAAGCCCCCTTTTTCCATGACATACTTTTTATACGCAAATTTAAAGTAGTTTATTGTCAAGGGCATCTGATTTGCTACTCAAATATGAAATTTCATCAAATTCTGACCATTAGACTATGAGAAATTAGAGAAAAAGTGTATTTGACCTTAAGTCCCCTTTTCCCATGACGAGGCCTCAAATCCAAAAACTGGGAAAAGTACATCGGCATTATGTCATAGGGAGTTCACATGGTAAGTTTCATTTGATTTGGCCCAAGGGTTATAGAGAAATCGCTTCGGACGGACGGACGGACGGACGGACAGACGAAGCGGCGACTATAATTATGCTCTCCCTTCGGGGAGCATAAAAATTCAGATTTCTACACCCCAGCTCAATGCATGAAACTATAGCCACATGCGATTTAGGCCGGTAGAGCTCTTGTAGAAGTAGTAGCGCTTAAATTCTATTCGTTTTACCTCTTAGAAATCAAAAGTCACGTGACAAGCACTTCTGACTAAATCGAACCTGTCTCTTCTTTTTCTGGAAGCTCTTCTACCTCTTCCAATTTTGAACAGAAATGGAAGACAGAAGAGGTCATGTGGTCGGCAACATCAGAGCGTCTTTAGTTACAAAGTGCAGATTTTCTCAATTGCTGAAAATCACTTGTTTACAGCTAGTTTGTATTAATTTAGGGATCAAAACGAGAACAAAACTTGTGCTTTTGAAAAAGAAGCACCTTTCTCAGTACATAGTAGTAGTATCAGGAATGGTACCCAGTCTACTGAATTGGAGCTGGCCATTCAAATTTTCTCCTATTTGATAGATAAGCCACTGCGGTTTTCTAGACATATTCGATTTATTTTTGGTCTTCTTACTTCTACGCGTCTTCTATCACATGACCTAACCTCTTTGATCATGTGTTATTCTGGAAGAGAAAGAGGGCATATCGCACAGGCCTTATGGGAAGACATGGTCAGAATGAAACATTTTTTTATGAAAACTTGTTTCTACTTCTATATGTATGATACAAAATACCATTTCTTAAACTTTAATTATTAACAGAAGCATGTGGCCAAAGAGGTATGTAATCTTAACATACAAAGGTCCAAAACAAGATTGAGAACCATGGTCAGTGCAAGATGTCTTACTATAGCTACACAGAACACCACATATATCAATGTATGAACATGTGGGAAGAAAGTAGCAAACAGATTATGGAAACCGTTTATTATTATCATCCATCAGTTCAAAACTCATGTCCTCACAGAGAAAACTTGTAGTGATTGTTCAACCCTTTACTACTTCATAAAGGTAAAAGTGTATTTGCTTTGGATCACTGTTATTAACTTTTATTAAATGCAACATGTCATCCTAACATACAAAGGTTTATAAAAGTTTATCACAAACCCTGGTCAGTATAAGATATATTTCTATAGCTACACAGAACACCACAAATATCAATGTATGAAAATGTGGGAAGAAAGTAGCAAACTTGTTGATTTTAAAACTGAAACATTAATTCCATACAATATACCATTCATATTACAAAGAATTACAGAAGAATTGATGTTAATAAAGCATGTAAACTCAACATACAATGGTTTCTAGAATATCACCAGAACCCTGGTCAGTACAAGATGCCTTACTATAGCTACACAGAACACCACAAATATCAATGTATGAAAATGTGGGAAGAAAGTAGCAAACTTGATCAAATTTTCTCTATAACCAAATATGACAGTTACTACTTCAAATTCTTTTGTATTCTAACAGAAAAAATCTTAACAATTCAAAACCACTGTTGTGTGTACATATTTGAATCTTCTAAAGGAGAAATTCTAATGAGCACCTTGAACAAAGGGTTTGGCGATCAATGAACAGTATTTTGCATTTTGCCAATCTATAATCCTCTTTATCTGTAGCTCTTCAAAATGAGAGCCCATTAGCCTAGGACACAAATTTCAATACCTACCCTATCCCAGACAATTCCTAATTTTGAAGACACTTGAAAACAAGAGCTTCGCAGAGCGGCGCATATACCCCCGAGAGGGGCTTGTCAGTAAAAATTGGACATTTTTTCGATTCAAGGGCAGATAATTCAAACATGAAAACTTATCAAAATTTTACTTGCACAACAAGACACCATAGGGATTCCTTGTGGCTAGTTTGATTAAATTCTAGTTAAAACTGTAGAAGTAGCACACAGGAGTAAATGGGCATTTTTGAGAAAATGGGCATTTTTCCTTAAATTCAAGGGCAGATAATTCAAGAATGAAATCAGTTATCTAAATTTCGTAAGCGGAGTGCACAACTAGACACCATGGAGATTCATTGTGGCAAGTTTGATCAAATTCTGATCAAAACTGTAGTAAGAGTTGCGCACACAAGAAAATGGGCATTTTTTTAATTCAAGGGCAGATAATTCAAGAACGAAGAGTTATCTGAATTCCGTAAGCGAGGTGCACAACTAGACACAATGCAGATTTATTGTGGCAAGTCTGATCAAATTCCAATCAAAACTGTAGGAGTTGCGCACACAAGAAATTGCTAACGGACAGACGGACAGACAGACGGACAGACGAGCGGGGCCATAAAAGCTTACAAAATATCAAGTGAAAATTTTCTTCTCCTTCAAAATCTACAGTGGTTGAAACATAGAAATTTCCATTTTTCATCACCTTTAATTTAGCTATCTGTAATTGCTTTAAATTCAGCACCATCTAAGATATAATTGTTTGTTAAAGGATTTATATAGTCTTGTTCTACAAATGTGGAAGGACTGCACGTTATAGCCTGAATATTGAATAATATCACAAAGAAGCAGTTTTGATAGCTAACCTTTGTAAGATGACAGGTGGGTTTGGTTGTCGAGGGAAGTTGACATGTAACTTGAGGGTGTTTGGGTTGAATCTGAAGGCTGACCTTACCTTTGTTAGATGACAGGTGGGTTTGGTTGTCGAGGAAAGTTGACATGTAACTCGTGTGTGTTTGGGTTGAATCTGAAGGCTGACCTTACCTTTGTAAGATGACAGGTGGGTTTGGTTGTCGAGGGAAGTTGACATGTAACTTGAGGGTGTTTGGGTTGAATCTGAAGGCTGACCTTACCTTTGTTAGATGACAGGTGGGTTTGGTTGTCGAGGAAAGTTGACATGTAACTTGAGGGTGTTTGGGTTGAATCTGAAGGCTGACCTTACCTTTGTTAGATGACAGGTGGGTTTGGTTGTCGAGGGAAGTTGACATGTAACTCGTGTGTGTTTGGGTTGAATCTGAAGGCTGACCTTACCTTTGTTAGATGACAGGTGGGTTTGGTTGTCGAGGGAAGTTGACATGTAACTCGTGTGTGTTTGGGTTGAATCTGAAGGCTGACCTTACCTTTGTAAGATGACAGGTGGGTTTGGTTGTCGAGGGAAGTTGACATGTAACTCATGGGTGTTTGGGTTGAATCTGCAGGCTGTCCTCTGTCGTCCACCCCTGGGTCCGCGCACTATGGTGGCCTGGGTCTCAGGCTGTCTAGACAACAGTGGATGGGTTATACTGACATTGCTGGGTACTGGGGGAATATTGGGACCTGAAATGAATAGCTTATATTAACCCTTACCCAAACAAGACCTGGCCCCGGTTTCTCGAAAAAACTTATGCATATACTCATGAGAACATGCTCAACTTCAAAGCAATACTCTCCAACGTTGAAGGCGATTGAAGTTCATGTGGATTTCGTGCGAATTGAGCACGGTGCTCAGATTTGAGCATGAGAACGTACCTAAGTTTTTTCCAGAAACCGGGGCCTGGTTTTGATATACCTAATTGAAAAGGCTTAGGAAAAATATTGAGGCAAAAGAAGAAAATGCTGGTAATCTGAATCAGCATTTTCTACTTTTGCCTCAATATTTTCTGGGGTTTAATGTGCATGGATCCTCTCATCATAAAGATCATTTTGTTGTGCTATCCTCCATTTTAGCCAATTGGGAAAGGGCTATAACCCCTTCAAAAACATAAAACTTGTAAGCTTGAGAAATTCAAGAGTGTTGCATAAACCAAAATAATTTTACAGGGAGCAGACAGTTTTTTTTGTATAACACTGTAAATATTGAAGGAAAAGGAGAAATGCTGATTATCAGCATTTTCTTCTGTTCCCTCTATGTTTTTCCAAATTTTTATCTATTCAGAAATCAAAATCACTGCTTGTTTTGGACAGAAGTAGGTTAGAGATCTATTTTGGAAAAAAAAATCCTTTATTTTTAATGGTCTGAAATAACTGTAATGGGCTTTTAAAACTTGAGTCATACAGGAAAGGTTCATACTAATCTATAATTCATATTCTAACTCGTGTTTGGCGGATTATTTGAATGATGTTTCAATTTTTCAGCAGTAACAATTGGATACTCATAAAAAAAATTAAAACAAGAGGACCATGATGGTCCTATATCGCTCACCTGAACATAGGTGACAAGAGCAAAAATGGTTATTTTGTCAACTGAAAGGCATATAACTAAGGACTTTCTGTTATGATCAGAAGCTACAGCATAGGGATAATTATTTGAGAAAAGATTGTCTTATGATTTGAGAAAAGATTGTTAAACACTGCCTTCTTTATCATATTTATATGGAACCCAGTCAACCCACAACATAGGGGAACTATTCACTGAGCAGATACAATTTGATTCAGATTAAATCTTTTCCTAACGGCATAACATCAGAGCAGTAGAATTAAAATCTGCTGTAACTAACAAAACAGAATGTTGAGCAAGACTGCATTCGTGTACAAAAGTGGCCAGAAAATGATGAGGCAAAAGATGCAAATATAGGCTATCAGCATTTTCTCCTTTTGCTACAACATTTTCCCAGCATTTTCAATCAGTGAGCCAAAACCTGCTTAATCCCTTCCCAAACTGAAAAGGAATAGACTGTTCCAATTAACCCTTTCCAAAACAAGACCTGGTTTTGACGTCCCTAATAGAAAATGCTTGGGAAAAGATTGAGACAAAAGAAGAAACTGCTGATAACCAGCAGACTCTCCTTCTGTCTCAATATTTTATGTGCTATATTTTACACAAATCCTGTCTTTGTCGACTTTCATTTTGACGTCTGTAGCGGATTTCTAATTGGAAAAATTAAACTTTTGTCGTTTGGGAAAGGGTTAAAAAAAAGAACATAAAATTGATATGGATAAAGAAAGGATTCATGCACAATAAAGCAGATAAAATATTGAGACAAAGGGAGAAAATTACTGATTATCAGTCTTTTCTTCATTTGACTCAATATTTTCCCAAGCCTTTTCTAATTATTTAGGGATGTCAAGCCAGGCATTTTCAGGAAAGGGTTTAATCAAATAAGAGAGGTTAAGGGCTTTCCTCATTGTAAAATATCTTTCAACGTTTATCAAACCCTGTGATGAGGGTATTCATTTGAATGATCTAACCAAAACTATTTAAATGAGTACCAACAACAAAGGAGAGTTTAGATAACAAATAGAATTGTATTTACCCCTTTTAACATGCAGCTCCCCATTCTGGCCTGTCTAGTGTAAACATTTGTCCGTCTAAAGTAAACATTTCTCGTATTTGTTGATATTATGGGGATTAGACCTATCCCCAGTGGGGGATCAAAACCTTGTAACTCCAGCTTTGTCAGCTTTGTCGAGCTGTAGTTATGAGGTTTTGACTCCCACTAACCATATTATACCTGGCTGATTTTTTTAAGAAATTTCTTAGGATTTCTGGAAGTCTGACCCTGCCACACCCACATTTTTTGACAAATCTTAAAATTTGTGGACAAATTTTCAAAAGAGTCACTAAAAGAACATTTCTGCCAAGTTTGGTTCAAATTGGCCCAATGGTTGATTTTTAAAGAATTTTCTTAAGATTTATAAGCCCCGCCCTGCCACGCCCACATTTTTTGGCCAATCAAAAATCCGCGAACAAGTTTTGAGAAGGGTCACTCAAGGAACATTCCTGACAAGTTTGGTAAAAATTGGCCCAATGGTATAGGAGGAGAAGATGTTTAAAGAAATTGTGGACGGACGGACGGACGACGAGCGACCACAATAGCTCACCTTGAGCACTTTGTGCTCAGGTGAGCTAATAACAAGATGTGTTTGTGAAACACAAATACCCCCGAAATGGCCATTTTTCTAAAATGTTAAGTCTTCGTGGAGTAAAGGGTTATTAAGGGTTAAGGGATGACTTTGAGGAAGGTCAAATTGCTTGGAACAGAAAGATATCATTGAAAGGAAGTTGCATACCAAATTTGAGCTTTGTATGTCAAATAATTTTGGAGACAAGAGGGCCAGAATGGCCCTATATCGCTCACTTGAAAGAAGTTTGTGACATGCCCACTTTTTTGTACAAATCATAAATTCGTGAACAAATTTTGAAAAGGGTCACTCAAGGAACATTGTTGCCAAGTTTGGTTCAAATTGGCCCAATGCTTCATTTTTAAAGAGTTTTCGTATGATTTCTCTAAGTCTGATAACACTGCCCTTCCACACCCACATTTTTAGACGACAAAGAAAATTTGTGTACGCATTTTTAAAAGTCACTCAAAGAAAATTCTTGCTAAGTTTCGTTCAAATTGGCCCAATGTGTTTTTAAAGAATTTTCTTAGGGTGTCTCTAACTTCGATAAGCCACGCCCTGCCACGCCTGCTTTATCTGACGAATCAAAATCCGCAAACAAATTTTAAAAAGAGTCACCCAAAGAATAATTCTGTCAAGTTTGGTTCAAATTTGGCCAACGGTTGATTTTTGAAGAATTTTCTTAGGATTTCTCTAAGTCAGAGAAGCCATGTCCTGCCACGCCCACTTTTTCTGACGAATCAAAAATTTGCGAACAAGTTTTGAAGAGTGCCACCCGGGGAACATTACTGCCAAGTTTGGTTCAAATTGGGCCAACGGTTGATTTTTAAAGAATTTTCTTAGCATTTCTCTAAGTCCAATAAGCCACGCCCTGCCACGCCCACTTTTTTTGACGAATCAAAAATTTGCGAACAATTTTTGAAAAGGGTCACCCAGGGAACATTTCTGCCAAGTTAGGTTCAAATTGGCCCTATGGTTGATTTTTAAAGAATTTTCTTAGGATTTCTCTAAGTCCGATAAGCCACACCCTGCCACGCCCACATTTTTTGACGAATCAAAAATTCGCAAACAAATTTTGAAAAGAGTCACCCAAGGAACATTCCTGCCTAGTTTGGTTCAAATTGGGCCAACGGTTGATTTTTAAGGAATTTTCTTAGAATTTCTCCAAGTCCAATAAGTCACGCCCTGCCACGCCCACTTTTCCTGACAAATAAAAAATTCACCAACAAATTTTCAAGAGTGTCACCCAAGGAACATTTCTGCCAAGTTTGGTTCAAATTGGGCCAATAGTTGATTTTTAAAGAATTTTCTTAGCATTTCTCTAAGTCCGATAAGCCACGCCCTGCCACGCCCATATTTCCAGACAAATCAAAAATTCACCAACAAATTTTGAAAAGTGTCACCCAAGGAACATTTCTGCCAAGTTTGGTTCAAATTGGACCAATGGTTGATTTTTAAAGAATTTTCTTAGGATTTCTCTAAGTCCGATAAGCCACGCCCTGCCACGCCCACATTTTTTGACAAATCAAAAATCCGCGAACAAGTTTTGAAAAGGGTCACCCAAGGAACATTCCTGCCAAGTTTGGTCAAAATTGACCAAATGGTTTAGGAGGAGAAGATGTTTAAAGAAATGTGAACGGACAGACGGACGACGGACGGTGAGTGACCACAATAGCTCCCCATGAGCACTTCGTGCTCAGGTGAGCTAAAAAGGCAAAGTTTAAGTTTTCGAAGTAGAAGGTTAAGTTTTCGCAGAGTAAAGGGTTGATTAGGGTTAAGGGATAACCTTGAGGAAGGTCAAATTGCATGGAACAGATAGATATCATTGAAAGGAAGTTGCATACCCAATTTGAGCTTTGTATGTCAAATACTTTTGGAGAAAAGGCGGACGGACGTACAGACAGACAGAGACGGACACAAGTAAAACAATATGCGCCCGATCTCTCGATACGGGGGCATAAAAATAAATCAACAATAATATTGAAACAAGATGTATATGATACACAAATCCCTTTGTGGCATGTTTCTTCTTAAAATCAGTACAGAAAGATGATCCTGACCCTAATATCTCAATAAATGTTTAACATATGTAAAATTTGAAACCCTTATACCCTATCAAGTTATGATTCTTTTTTTTTTTTTCAGAGAAACAGACTAAATGTACTATAATTAAGTCCCCTGATCTATTGAAACCCAGATGCAAAGCAACAGATATAAGAGGGGGTATAAAAGACTTAATAAATATGCCTAAGTTATGAGTACTCATTTTAATAGTCATTTAAATTGTCTCAGATAGGTATCCCAACAATTACCACAACATAGATTTTTGATGAACATCGTACAACATTTTGTATTTTGAAAAAAAAAAAGCATTACCAAGAGCTGTTATATTTAGCTATGGGGATATGACAATAATACAAAACATGTGCAGTGAAGTCAGTAACTAGAGTACAGTGCCACTGTAAGAAGTAAGTACAGTACCTGATGTTTCATTAGCATTATTATCATTATCGTTATACGAGAAGGGCCGCACATGGCCCCCGTCCAGGGCATTAAACACCACGTGGGACTGGCTCGGCCCTGAAACACAGTGATATAGTCACATACAGTCACACATCACACATGGTTCAAGGTACAGAACTGAAACTTTTCATCCAACACTGAATCAATGCCAAAGTGGAAGAAATGAAATAGATCAGTTTATTGTTATCCAGTGAATGCTTGTGTAACAAACTACAAAACAAAAATCTAAAGATTAATTCAAATTGAGAGAATTTTTAAATGATAAATGAAAGTCATGTCTGTCCAAAAGACAATTGAGGCAAACACATACATTGACTGAGTAAAGAAAACCTAGTGAACTTTCAGTAATCAATTTTTCTTTACTATCCATTTGCCATCTTAAGGTAGTCCAACTCTGTCATTTAGGGAACAAATCATAATGTCCATTTTTCACAACAACTTTCTATACCGTATCAAGTTTTATATCCTTTGAGATTTGCCCAATGTCGGGGTTATTTGAGCAACATTGTAAAGTTTAGGTCATAGAGCATTCCATCGCCACATGTTTAAAGAAAGCCCAAATAGGTAAGGATACATAATGAATATTAACAATGTCCCACAAAAAATTCAGACGTCACATGAATCTCATAATGGGTGGACTACCTTAATGTAGACATGTTTGTCTTTAACCAAAACAACAGAAATATCTGTGGCTATAGCTTCTAGTCACAGTTTTTTTTTCTTTTCTTTCTTTTTTTCGAATTTACAACAGAAATAGACTACAGTGTTACCCATTCTTTTTTACTTTACAAAAGTTTCAGAACTGTTTGCCTACCAAAGCGTGGTTGATGGAAACATTTACCAGAATACAATTAGAGACAGGTCAAATTTCAAAGCATATCAACATATCAGATCAAATTTAAACATACAAAACATCGAACTTAATAACTTTAAACACAAAAGTAACATTCCTCATATCTACATATTAAGAATTTTGGTTGCTCTTAATCAAAAAGCGAAAAACAAATCAGTGATTGGGTAAATTTCTTACGTTATAGATTGGAAAACATTTACATGACCGAAGGATGTCCTTAGCAAAAACCATTTTCTTCTTTTCTCTAAATGTTTTTAAATATGTCTTCGATAAGTGATGACAAGGAGGCTAGGTTTTATTTCAGAAAGGACATAAAACAAGAGCCGTCACAGACGGATTATGCTCCCCGAATAAGTGTTTGTCACAAAATAACTAGATGCCGAAGGGCAACATGTCGAGCCCGCTCATTTTGAAGAAAGAAGACCATACCTATGTCTACAGCTGTCATTACAATGGCGTTGTAAAAGTGGGGACAAAATAAGTTGGAATGATGGGGATCATGGTGAGACAGTTTATTGTTCACAAAATATTACATGTCTATGTATTTATAACGAGATACCAGAATGGATTAATTTGAGTATACATATGTGACCCGTCACGCTAAAAGGGACCTTATGCTAAGTCCATAAAACCAAATTCCGAGAAATATACCAGACCAAGCAGAAGTCCATCCGATGTCGTATTTGGAAAACGAAAATATTGTAAGGTAGAGAAAACATTCTAGATTCAGAAAATACTTAAACGTGAAAAGTTTCGACCCTAGTCAGGCTGCGCGGACTGCGCAGACGGACTAGGGTCGATACTTTTCACAAATCCGATAAGGTCCCTTTTAGCGCGACGGGTCACATATAAGGAAAATAAGCCATGCCCCCTGGCACCCATTTTTTGTACGGATCGGAATAATTTGAACATTCTGAGAAGTACGAAAATTAGCTGCACGTAGCTGTACGTGGCCATGTTTTTTACGGATTGAGATAATTTGAACAATCTTGGTAGAGGGCCATCCAAAGAATATTTGTGCCAAATTAGTTTGAAATCTGGGCTGTAGTTTTGGAGGAGATGAATTTCAAAGTTTGACTATATACATAAAAAATCAACTCATTTTTTACATTTGACCTCAAAGTTTGACCTTGACCTTTCATCTTGGAATCTGGTTCTTGCACGCGACACTCCATCTTACTGAGCTTGACATTTGTGCCAAGTTATTTCTGAATCCCTCCATCCATGGTGAAGTTATGGCCCGGACAAGCAAAAATCATCTCATTTTTGACATTTGACCTCCAAGTTTGACCTTGACCTTTGAGCTTGGAATCTGGTTTTTGCACGCGACACTCCGCCTTACTGAGCTTGACATTTGTGCCAAGTTATTTCTGAATCCCTCCATCCATGGTGAAGTTATGGCCCGGACAAGCAAAAATCATCTCATTTTTGACATTTGACCTCCAAGTTTGACCTTGACCTTTGAGCTTGGAATCTGGTTCTTGCACGCGACACTCTGCCTTACTGAGCTTGACATTTGTGCCAAGTTATTTCTGAATCCCTCCATCCATGGTGAAGTTATGGCCCGGACAAGCAAAAATCATCTCATTTTTGACATTTGACCTCCAAGTTTGACCTTGACCTTTGAGCTTGGAATCTGGTTCTTGCACGCGACACTCTGCCTTACTGAGCTTGACATTTGTGCCAAGTTATTTCTGAATCCCTCCATCCATGGTGAAGTTATGGCCCGGACAAGCAAAAATCTTCTCATTTTTGACATTTGACCTCCAAGTTTGACCTTGACCTTTGAGCTTGGAATCTGGTTCTTGCACGCGACACTCCGCCTTACTGAGCTTGACATTTGTGCCAAGTTATTTCTGAATCCCTCCATCCATGGTGAAGTTATGGCCCGGACAAGCTCCATCCGGACGGACGCTGTCGTATTTGGAAAACAAAAATATTGTAAGGTAGAGAAAACATTCTAGATTCAGAAAATACTTAAACGTGAAAAGTTTCGACCCTAGTCAGGCTGCGCGGACTGCGCAGACGGACTAGGGTCGATACTTTTCACAAATCCGATAAGGTCCCTTTTAGCGCGATGGGTCACATATAAGGAAAATAAGCCATGCCCCCTGGCACCCATTTTTTGTACGGATCGGAATAATTTGAACATTCTGAGAAGTACGAAAATTAGCTGCACGTAGCTGTACGTGGCCATGTTTTTTACGGATTGAGATAATTTGAACAATCTTGGTAGAGGGCCATCCAAAGAATATTTGTGCCAAATTAGTTTGAAATCTGGGCTGTAGTTTTGGAGGAGATGAATTTCAAAGTTTGACTATATACATAAAAAATCAACTCATTTTTTACATTTGACCTCAAAGTTTGACCTTGACCTTTCATCTTGGAATCTGGTTCTTGCACGCGACACTCCATCTTACTGAGCTTGACATTTGTGCCAAGTTATTTCTGAATCCCTCCATCCATGGTGAAGTTATGGCCCGGACAAGCAAAAATCATCTCATTTTTGACATTTGACCTCCAAGTTTGACCTTGACCTTTGAGCTTGGAATCTGGTTTTTGCACGCGACACTCCGCCTTACTGAGCTTGACATTTGTGCCAAGTTATTTCTGAATCCCTCCATCCATGGTGAAGTTATGGCCCGGACAAGCAAAAATCATCTCATTTTTGACATTTGACCTCCAAGTTTGACCTTGACCTTTGAGCTTGGAATCTGGTTCTTGCACGCGACACTCTGCCTTACTGAGCTTGACATTTGTGCCAAGTTATTTCTGAATCCCTCCATCCATGGTGAAGTTATGGCCCGGACAAGCAAAAATCATCTCATTTTTGACATTTGACCTCCAAGTTTGACCTTGACCTTTGAGCTTGGAATCTGGTTCTTGCATGCGACACTCTGCCTTACTGAGCTTGACATTTGTGCCAAGTTATTTCTGAATCCCTCCATCCATGGTGAAGTTATGGCCCGGACAAGCAAAAATCTTCTCATTTTTGACATTTGACCTCCAAGTTTGACCTTGACCTTTGAGCTTGGAATCTGGTTCTTGCACGCGACACTCCGCCTTACTGAGCTTGACATTTGTGCCAAGTTATTTCTGAATCCCTCCATCCATGGTGAAGTTATGGCCCGGACAAGCTCCATCCAGACGGACGCTGTCGTATTTGGAAAACGAAAATATTGTAAGGTAGAGAAAACATTCTAGATTCAGAAAATACTTAAACGTGAAAAGTTTCGACCCTAGTCAGGCTGCGCGGACTGCGCAGACGGACTAGGGTCGATACTTTTCACAAATCCGATAAGGTCCCTTTTAGCGCGACGGGTCACATATAAGGAAAATAAGCCATGCCCCCTGGCACCCATTTTTTGTACGGATCGGAATAATTTGAACATTCTGAGAAGTACGAAAATTAGCTGCACGTAGCTGTACGTGGCCATGTTTTTTACGGATTGAGATAATTTGAACAATCTTGGTAGAGGGCCATCCAAAGAATATTTGTGCCAAATTAGTTTGAAATCTGGGCTGTAGTTTTGGAGGAGATGAATTTCAAAGTTTGACTATATACATAAAAAATCAACTCATTTTTTACATTTGACCTCAAAGTTTGACCTTGACCTTTCATCTTGGAATCTGGTTCTTGCACGCGACACTCCATCTTACTGAGCTTGACATTTGTGCCAAGTTATTTCTGAATCCCTCCATCCATGGTGAAGTTATGGCCCGGACAAGCAAAAATCATCTCATTTTTGACATTTGACCTCCAAGTTTGACCTTGACCTTTGAGCTTGGAATCTGGTTTTTGCACGCGACACTCCGCCTTACTGAGCTTGACATTTGTGCCAAGTTATTTCTGAATCCCTCCATCCATGGTGAAGTTATGGCCCGGACAAGCAAAAATCATCTCATTTTTGACATTTGACCTCCAAGTTTGACCTTGACCTTTGAGCTTGGAATCTGGTTCTTGCACGCGACACTCTGCCTTACTGAGCTTGACATTTGTGCCAAGTTATTTCTGAATCCCTCCATCCATGGTGAAGTTATGGCCCGGACAAGCAAAAATCATCTCATTTTTGACATTTGACCTCCAAGTTTGACCTTGACCTTTGAGCTTGGAATCTGGTTCTTGCATGCGACACTCTGCCTTACTGAGCTTGACATTTGTGCCAAGTTATTTCTGAATCCCTCCATCCATGGTGAAGTTATGGCCCGGACAAGCAAAAATCTTCTCATTTTTGACATTTGACCTCCAAGTTTGACCTTGACCTTTGAGCTTGGAATCTGGTTCTTGCACGCGACACTCCGCCTTACTGAGCTTGACATTTGTGCCAAGTTATTTCTGAATCCCTCCATCCATGGTGAAGTTATGGCCCGGACAAGCTCCATCCAGACGGACGCTGTCGTATTTGGAAAACGAAAATATTGTAAGGTAGAGAAAACATTCTAGATTCAGAAAATACTTAAACGTGAAAAGTTTCGACCCTAGTCAGGCTGCGCGGACTGCGCAGACGGACTAGGGTCGATACTTTTCACAAATCCGATAAGGTCCCTTTTAGCGCGACGGGTCACATATAAGGAAAATAAGCCATGCCCCCTGGCACCCATTTTTTGTACGGATCGGAATAATTTGAACATTCTGAGAAGTACGAAAATTAGCTGCACGTAGCTGTACGTGGCCATGTTTTTTACGGATTGAGATAATTTGAACAATCTTGGTAGAGGGCCATCCAAAGAATATTTGTGCCAAATTAGTTTGAAATCTGGGCTGTAGTTTTGGAGGAGATGAATTTCAAAGTTTGACTATATACATAAAAAATCAACTCATTTTTTACATTTGACCTCAAAGTTTGACCTTGACCTTTCATCTTGGAATCTGGTTCTTGCACGCGACACTCCATCTTACTGAGCTTGACATTTGTGCCAAGTTATTTCTGAATCCCTCCATCCATGGTGAAGTTATGGCCCGGACAAGCAAAAATCATCTCATTTTTGACATTTGACCTCCAAGTTTGACCTTGACCTTTGAGCTTGGAATCTGGTTTTTGCACGCGACACTCCGCCTTACTGAGCTTGACATTTGTGCCAAGTTATTTCTGAATCCCTCCATCCATGGTGAAGTTATGGCCCGGACAAGCAAAAATCATCTCATTTTTGACATTTGACCTCCAAGTTTGACCTTGACCTTTGAGCTTGGAATCTGGTTCTTGCACGCGACACTCTGCCTTACTGAGCTTGACATTTGTGCCAAGTTATTTCTGAATCCCTCCATCCATGGTGAAGTTATGGCCCGGACAAGCAAAAATCATCTCATTTTTGACATTTGACCTCCAAGTTTGACCTTGACCTTTGAGCTTGGAATCTGGTTCTTGCACGCGACACTCTGCCTTACTGAGCTTGACATTTGTGCCAAGTTATTTCTGAATCCCTCCATCCATGGTGAAGTTATGGCCCGGACAAGCAAAAATCTTCTCATTTTTGACATTTGACCTCCAAGTTTGACCTTGACCTTTGAGCTTGGAATCTGGTTCTTGCACGCGACACTCCGCCTTACTGAGCTTGACATTTGTGCCAAGTTATTTCTGAATCCCTCCATCCATGGTGAAGTTATGGCCCGGACAAGCTCCATCCGGACGGACGCACGCACTAACGCACGCACGCACTAACGCACGCACGCACTAACGCACTAACGCACATACACCGAACCGCCATTGTGACAACTATGTCGAGCTCACCGCAAGCGGGCTCGACAAAAACTATCATACATTAAGCCCCCTTTTCCCATGACATATTTTTTGTACACACATTATTTATAGAATATGATCTAGAACATCTCACAAAATACAAAATTACAAAATTTCATTAAATTCTGCCAATTGGATGAAGAGAAATTAGAGAAAAACTAATTTTTACATTAAGGCCCCTTTTTCCATGACGCAGCCTCAAATTGAGAAACAGAGAAAAAGCTGTCTAGGGATTATCCAAGGGAGTCCACATGTGAAGTTTCATTGAATTTGGCCCAGGGGTTGCTGAGATCTGGCTGTGGACGGACACACGGACGGACGGACAGACGGACGGACAGCGTGGCGACTATATGCTCCCCCGAAATTTTTCGGGGAGCATAAAAATCAAGTTATATAGTGGCATATGGTGCATCCAACAATGTGCTCCTTGTATTTGTCTCATTGGTAAAAAACATGTCAAGTTAAATTATACTGAGCAACAAAGGTTTGCATGAGCTTTTATTAATATCTATGAGAAATGCCAAGTAAGACACTTACCTGATGAGAATATTTCATCTGCATGTATGACAAAGTTATCATTGAATGGTCTGTTATCTGCATAATCTTCATTATCAGCCTCCATATCAGATCCCTGTATATAAACACACATATCAGATCCCTATGTATATATACACAAATCGGATCCCTATTTATATAGACACATATCAGATCCCTGTATAACAAGAGCTGTCCGAAGACAGCGCGCTCGACTTTCTAAGTTGCTTAGTATAAAGGGGGCATAACTCCAAATAGAGTGGTCCCAGGGTCATGGGCCCTGATAGTAAGGTAGAGGGTGTGATGGTGAATAAGTATACCAAGTTTGGGTTGAATCCCTTTGATAGTATGGAAGTTATTGATGTTTGAAAAAACTTTAACCTTGGTTGCAACGCCAACGCCGACGCCAACGCCGACGCCAACGCCGACGCCCGGGTGACAGTATAAGCTCTCATTTTCTTCGAAAAGTCGAGCTAAAAACACACATATCAGATCCCTGTATATAAATACACATATCAGATCCCTATATATATACACACATATCAGATCCCTGTATAAAAACACACATATCAGATCCCTGTATATAAATACACATATCAGATCCCTATATATATATACACACATATCAGATCCCTGTATATAAACACACATATCAGATCCCTGTATATAAACACACATATCAGATCCCTGTATATAAACACACATATCAGCTCCCTGTATATAAACACACATATCAGATCCCTGTATATAAATACACATATCAGATCCCTATATATATACACACATATCAGATCCCTGTATATAAACACACATATCAGATCCCTGTATATAAACACACATATCAGTCCCTGTATATAAACACACATATCAGATCCCTGTATATAAACACACATATCAGATCCCTGTATATAAATACACATATCAGATCCCTATATATATGCACACATATCAGATCCCTGTATAAAAAGACGCATATCAGATCCCTGTATAGAGACGTATCAGATCCCTGTATATAAAAAAAACATAACAGATCCCTGTATATATGGACACATATAATATACTAGGACAAAAAAGATACACAATGCCAATTATTCATAATACTTTTAACAAAATATGTTTTTAATAGCAAATGAGTACAGTTTTAAAACACTTACCTCTATATGCATAAATATAGTGTCATTTTCTTCAGATGTCTTAAATTCAGCAAGTGATACATAGTAAATTGTTAACAAGAGGACCAAGATGGTCCTATATCGCTCACCTTAGAGCGCCCCGAGACATACTTTTTAGCAAACCTTTTAAATCTCCAATTTTGAAAAGAGGATTTTGAAAAGGAGTCATATGACAATGGTACACACTTAATTTCAAAGCACTATTTTGGAAAAGATTGTCAAAGATTTTTCACTATATCTGTATTTAAAATCAGAAAATCCACAACATATTGCTGAATTTCCATTGCAAATAGACAAATTGAAGCATTAATTTTGGAAAGAGGTCATTGGGCTATAATATTTAGAAACCATAGAAGGTTTGGAAATTCTAAGACAATTTTAAACCTGTTCCCGCTTTTTCAAATCTAGAATACCTCATGGTAGAGCTTATTTTCAAAGCGTAATGATAACTTGGGAACTAATCTGTTTAACAAGACAATATGACACACACAACTTATGCACTTTTTTCTGTACAAAATGCAAGAGCCTAAAGCATAGGAATAATTCTAAAAGTTCTTATTAAACAAGGCAAAAAAATTATCTTCAGGCCTTAACAACTTGAAAAGATTGTCAAACATTGCCCTCTATCATTTATATGGAACCAACAACATAGGGGAAATATTCATTGAACAGTAAGGATTTGGTTATAGTTAAACCTTTTCCAAACAACAGAACATAAGAGCAGACATAATTAAAAGCTGCTGTAGATGATAAAACAGGTGTTGATAAAGACTGCATTCATGTATGAAAATGCAGAGAAAATGATGAGGCAAAATGAGACGGCTATCAAGTTATCAACATTTTCTTCTTTTACCATATCATTTACAAGCCTTTTCTGTCCGTGAGGCAAACCTGTGTATGGTAGAGAAAGGGCATAATGCTTTCCCATACAGAAAGGTAAAGAAAGAAAATAGACTGTTCCAATTTGAAAGTTAAACCTTTCCCAAACGGCAGTATTTTCAGGAAGTTCAATTCAAAAGCTCCTGCAAAAGATAAAATGAATGCTAATGAAGGTGAGATTTGCGTACAATATAGCTCAGAAAATATTGAGGCAAAAGGAGATAGTGTTGTTAATCAGCACTTTCTTCTTTTGCCTCAGTGTTTTCCCAAGTCTCACCTATTAGGGACGTCAAAACCAGGTCTTGTTTGGGAAAGGGTTAAGAATACAAAATTGACAGCGGTACAAATAGGATTCGTTTACAATAAACTAGCATATAAAATATTGAATAAAACAAAATAAAATATTGAGGTAAAAGGAGAATCAGCACTTTCTTCATTTGACTCATTAATTTCCAAAGCCTTTTCTAATAGGGCCTTCAAAACAAGGTCTTTCCAGGAAAGGGTTAAAGTATTTAGTTGATCCCTAGATGAGTAAACAAACCTAAGTGCCTCAGGGATACAGGTAAAAGAGGGTAATGGCTTTCAGAATCATAAAATATCTTTTTAATATTTTAACACCCTATGTTGAGGGTATTCATTTGAATTCTTCAATCAAGACTATTCAAACAAGAGATGTTTGTAAAACATATATGCCCCCTCAAGGGCCTACATTTGATGTAGGTCAAAGTCCAAGGTCAAGTTAACAAGGTCCAAGGTCATGGTCAAATATGAAAGGTCTTGGTAGGAGGTGTCTATGTGTGAAATATTAAAGCTGTATATGTAAAAGTAAAATGAAACATAGGCCAGGTTAAAGTTTTTAAAAGTAGGCCAAATGCCAAGGTCAAGGTCATGGTAAAATGTGGAAGGTCTTGGTTCGAGGTGTCCATTTGTGAAATATCAATGCTGTAGGTGTAAAAGGACATGATATATATGCCTGGTTTCAGTCGTTTTAAAAGTAGGTCAAACTCCAATGTCAAGGTTGCAATATTCAAGGTCATGGTCAAATGTGAAAGGTCTTGGTAGGAGGTGTCTATGTGTGAAATATCAAAGCTGTAGGTGTAATAGGACATAAGATAAAGGCTAGGTTAGATATTTCTAAAAGTAGGTCAAACTCCAAGGTCAAGGTCCAAGGTCATGGTCAAAGTGAAATATCTTGGTTGGAAGTGACCATGTGTGAAATATCAAGGCTGTATATGTAAAATGACATGAAATATAGGCCAGGTTAATGTATTATAAAAGTAGGTCAAACACCAAGGTCAAGGTTACCAGGTCCAAGGTCATGGTCAAATGTGAAAGGTCTTGGTCGTAGGTGTCCATGTGTCAAATATCAAGGCTGTATGTGTAAAAGGACATGATATATCGGCTAGGTTAAAGTTCTTTTTAAAGTAGGTCAAAGTCCAAGGTCAAGGTCATAAGGTCCAAGGTCATGGTCAAATGTGAAAGGTCTTGGTAAGATGTGTCCATGTGTGAAATACCAAGGCTGTATGTGTAATAGCACATAAGATATAGGCCCAGTTTATTTTTTTAAAAGTAGGTCAAACTCCAAGGTCAAGGCCACATGGTCCAAGGTCATAGTCGTATGTGATAGGTCTAAGTCGGAGGTTTCCATGTGTCAAATATCAAGGCTGTATGTGTAAATGGACATGATATATCGGCCAGGTTAAAGTTTTTTAAAAGTAGGTCAAACTCCAAGGTCAAGGTCACAAAGTCCAAGGTCATGGTCAATTGTGAAAGGTCTTGGTAAGATGTGTCCATGTGTGAAATATCAAGGCTGTATTTGTAAAAGGTCATGAGATATATGCCGGGTTTATTTTTTTTTAAAGTAGGTCAAACTCCAAGGTCAATGTCACAAGGTCCAAGGTCATGGTTAAATGTGAACGATGTTGATAGGAGGTATCTTTGTGTGAGATATCAAGGCTGTATGTGTAAAAGGACACGAGATATAGGCAAGGTTAAGAATTAAGTATAAAAATCAACAAAGGGCAATGACTCCAAGAATTTGATTGGCAGAGTTACAGTCCTTGTGCACTGCACCTCTCCATAATGAAATCTATTCACCTGTAAAGTTTCATGATTCTACCTTACATACTTTTTGAGTAGTGCTCCGGACAAGAATCAAGTTATAAAATCAACAAAGGGCAATAACTCACAAAATTTGATCGGCAGAGTTACGGTTCTTGTGCACTGCACCTCTCCATAATGAGATCTATCCACCTGTAAAGTTTCATGATTCTACCTTACATACTTTCTGAGTTATGCACTGGACAATAATAAAGTTTGAAAATCAACAAAGGGCAATAACCCAAAAAATATGATCAGCAGAGTTACGGTTCTTGTGCACTGCACCTCTCCATAATGAGATCTATCCACCTGTAAAGTTTCATGATTCTACCTAACATAGTTTTTGAGTTATGCTCCGGACAAGAATCAAGTTATAAAATCAACAAAGGGCAATAACTCAAAAAATTTGATCAGCAGAGTTACGGTTCTTGTGCACTGCACCTCTCCATAATGAGATCTATCCACCTGTAAAGTTTCATGATTGTACCTTACATACTTTTTGAGTTATGCTCCGGACAAGAATCAAGTTATAAAATCAACAAAGGGCAATAACTCAAAAAATTTGATCGGCAGAGTTACGGTTCCTGTGCACTGCACCTCTCCATAATGAGATCTATCCACCTATGAAGTTTCATGACTCTACCTTTAATACTTTTCGAGTTATGCTCCGGACAAGTTTTGGTCTACGGACAGACCGACCGACCGACCGACCGACCGACCGACCTTCCGACCGACCTTCCGACCGACCGACCGACCGACCGACCGACCGACCGACCGACACTTGCAAAACAATATACCCCCATTTTCTTCGAAAGGGGGCATAATGAGTACCCATAACAAAGCGTTTAGATTTTAAACATCGAATATAGAATGATTTACCTCCTTTTATCTGTAGCTCCATGCATTCTTTATCAGATATTATGATCTGCATAATCTGATTATAGGGATATGATATGTGATAAAATCTACCTGGTCAAACAATTCCTCACTTGAAAATTCCAGAACCCATAACATAGGGCTTCTTTCCTTGCAATGTGATGATTTTAAGTATTCTGTTAGAGGTTTATGAGATGTAAAGTCATGCAAAATTTCAAGACTCTAGGCCAAATAGTCTTTGGGAAAACTGTGTTTCAGTGTGAAACCTTAAACCCCACAACATAGGGCCAATTTTTCTATAAGCACAATAATTTGAAGTATTTTGGTAGAGGGCATTGAGACAAAACTACATACAAAATTTCAAGACTCTATAGTTTGGGAGGAGAAGATTTTTTAGTAATTGTGGACAGACAGACGGACAGACGGACGACGGACGGTGAGCGATCACAATAGCTCACCCTCAGCACTTCGTGCTAAGGTGAGCTAAAAACTGATTATTAGCTGCCATGTTTTTTAAATGACCAGTGCTTCTGAAATAAGTTGCTCGAGTTGTCAGACTTGTCCGTTTAGTGGCGTTTACCTGTACCTGAAAATTCCTGTTATAATAAAAAGACTTTTTCTCACAATTTTTTCATACAATGTAATTACTGATAGTTAAATGTACAAATTTGTTGAAGACAATAGTTAGACAGTCATAATAAATATGCAATAAACAAATGAAGCTATTGAAAAGTATATGGGTTTTGTACGGACAAGTTGAATTCTATTACGGACAATTCAATTTTGGATCAACACTTGTCCGTGGACAAGTAGATTTTCAAAATATTTCAGAAGCACTGATGACTACTATCACAACAAATTTTCTTCAAACACAAGCTAAAACATAGAAAAACAAGAGTTGTCCGCGGACAACGTAGCTCGCCTATACGGGAGCTTGTCACAAAAATAGCAATTTTTTAAAAAAAAGGTCAAACTCCAAGGTCAAGGTCACAAGGTCAAAGGTCATGGTCACAAATGAAAGGTCTTGTCGAGATGTATCTATGTATGAAATATCAAGGCTGTATCTCTAATAGTGCCTGAGATATAGGCCAGGTTAAAGTTTTTCAAAAGTAGGTCAAACTCCAAGGTCAAGGTCACTAGGTCAAAGGTCATGGTCCCAAATGAAAGGTCTTGTCGAGATGTATCTATGTATGAAATATCAAGGCTGTATCTCTAATAGTGCCTGAGATATAGGCCAGGTTAAAGTTTTTCAAGTGAAGACGGGACGGGACGGGACGCGACGCGACGCCGACACTAGGGCTGTGACATTAGCTCCCCGGACATAAAGTCCCGGCTCGCTAATTAGAGGCCAAAGCATTCATACACTTCTCACTTCCATACACATAGCACAGCTACGCCAAAACCAGCGTCAAGCTGTAGTACGGCTGTTGTTAGCTGGAAAAATGCAAAATGTTGTCCCAAGACATTGTTGGAGCAACAAATTGACAAATTCTCAAATGTATACGCTGTAGGCTCTTAATGAAATCACAACTGATTGAGCATGGAGCGGATGTACAAGATATATGACTGTAAGGCAGGACCATATCATTAGGTTAGCCCCACCTACTGGGTAGGTTTAGGACTGCAACGGAGGCCTCTAAAACAAGAGTTGTCCGCGGACAACGTAGCTCGCCTATACGGGAGCTTGTCACAAAAATAGCAATTTTTTAAAAAAAGGTCAAACTCCAAGGTCAAGGTCACAAGGTCAAAGGTCATGGTCACAAATGAAAGGTCTTGTCGAGATGTATCTATGTATGAAATATCAAGGCTGTATCTCTAATAGTGCCTGAGATATAGGCCAGGTTAAAGTTTTTCAAAAGTAGGTCAAACTCCAAGGTCAAGGTCACTAGGTCAAAGGTCATGGTCCCAAATGAAAGGTCTTGTCGAGATGTATCTATGTATGAAATATCAAGGCTGTATCTCTAATAGTGCCTGAGATATAGACCAGGTTAAAGTTTTTCAAGTGAAGACGGGACGGGACGGGACGGGACGCGACGCCGACACTAGGGCTGTGACATTAGCTCCCCGGACATAAAGTCCCGGCTCGCTAAAAAAACGCATGGACTTTACAACATTCGAGTGTTGGACCAAACTGAATGAAACATGTTGCGTTTTTCAAACTTCATACACATTTTTATGTCAAATTGTGTTGACGTCCGGTGTAAACTGAGTGCTTTCTTATTAGTGGAATTTACTACACACAAGATTTTGTAAACTTTACAAAGTGAAATGTTATTGCTTTAAATGTATTACATTTTGTTTAAATCTGATTTGATGTCTTTGTGTAGGAAGGAATAACAAAGGAAGTTGTGTTTCTTTTTTGTCCTAGTATATATATCCAACAAACCATTTCAAATATCAAAACCAAGTTACATTCCACAAATGTGTGCTTATCTTGAACAGGAAGGCACAAAGATTCACAGCAACTTAAGCTTATCATGTTCTTTTAATCTTCCTATTCTAGGAAATAAAATGAAGGATTATTGCAAACTATTTGAAAGTACATACAGGAATTCATCTTCGCAAGCCAAGGGTGACATCTACGACGTAACGTCGTTTCTGTATTCACCCTTGGCGTATTTAGTCCAATTTTCTTGGTCTCCTGGAAAGCGTTTTCATTGGTTCCAGCGAGATCTCGCTGGAACCAATCAGATTGTCGACTGATACATTTGTTATGAGTAATCAAATCATGACAACGGGTGGGAAAAAGCATTGCATTTGCAACTCAAAAACGCAAAGATGGGCGATTTTTCCTACGGATTTCACTGCAAAAGACAGGAATTCCCTATCTTAAATCGATGAATTATCATTCTTTCGACAACTCGACTAAAGAAGCAGCTAACTTTCACCTAATCAGCATGACGTATGACGCGAAAGACAACGCGCGTTAATGACGTCATCAATAATGGACGAAATAATGTAAACAACCAGCAGGACACAACCGCTAGGTGGCGCTTCGCGATTTCAAGAAAATCGGACTAAATCCGCCGAGGGTGAATACAAACATAGGTGGGTTCAACCTTGGCTAGCGAAGATGACAGGAATTGTGCCTTTTGAGTTCTTTCAAAGCAACTTATTTTATAGTGTACCATTTGAATCAAGTGTCACATAAACAACACAAGACTTCAGTGGTAGACATTTACTGTAGCTACTATCTACATACTCTCTAACACAGTAACTAGAGAGGGTCAAAATGAAGTAGCTGAATCTCAAAATGTCTTGATGCAAATAAACATTCTTTCATATTGCCATGTATCAAAGTGTTCAAAATCAAGAATTTTAGGAAATCTCTGGATCGAATTGAATATCATTTGAATAAATCAAATATAGTCAACCATTTGAATCCAGTGTAAAGCAACACAGGACTTCAGTGGGAGACATTTACTGTAGCTACTGCCTACATACTATCTAATACTATCACTAGACAGGGTCAAAATGAAGTAGCTATAATATGCATGATCTGTTGGTAACTATATTATTTTTCGTTCTCTTAATTTCATGTATTGTCTTTTCAGATTACTATACATCAACTAATTTTATAGTCTACCAATTGAATCAAATGGCAAAGACAGGCAACAAATGACTTCAGCAGGAGACATTTTCTGTAGCTGTCTCCATACTCTCCTATAAATGTACAAGAGAGGGTCAAAATGGAGTAGCAAAGTATCTTAGTCATGGAGAACTGTACTAGAATCTTGAGTTAGAGCATGGAAACAGATTTTAAACAAATTCCAATTGTGACCTTGACATTTGAAAGGGTGAAACCAATATAGATGTACCCCCTCTCTACTTTGAGAGTGGGGGGTATAATGATAAGAAATCAAGCACTTCCTACTGAAGCTATTTCAAGGTAGAGGACAGTAGTCTAAATCTTATCTAAGTTCTGAATAAGGTTATAATGATTTTGATAATAGGTCATATACATTCTACTTGTAACTTCATTTTAACCCTTTCCCAAACAAGACAAAGTTTTGATGTCCAGCGGAGAAATAGTAGATCTATGAGATCTTGAGACTCAGTGATCGTGGGTTAAAGTGTAAAGTCTGTTGAGTATGTCAGTAAAATAGACTTTAAATCAATTTTTTTTTTGAGAAAATATTGAGAGTTAAGATGAAATCATTAAGTAGTTATTTTGATCCCTAATTATTTTCAAAGCTATAATATTCACTTGTTCTACATTTGACATTAATTCATTGTGTCATTTGGCTTGAAAGAAAGGTAGAAAATTCTCAGACAGACAGACAGACCTCATCATCTTCTTCATTATCCGCCTCCTGGTCATCTTCATCATCCTCGTCATCATCTTCATCATCATCATCACCATCATCATCATTGTCATCATCATCAGCATCAGAGGCACTGTCAGCTGTCTCATCATCATCATGTAGCTGGTCTGTGATGTCTGCAATATATACATGAACTTGTAAATGTATATTATAGATGGCCCAAAACTAGTGGCCGAAAAAAATTGGGCTTGTTTATTAACAAAGGGATTTAGATTTAAAGGAGTTTTACGTCCCACTCAACTGCTAAGGTCATATAGAAAAGGGACCTCGTTTTAAAGTCTCATCCGAAAGACTGGAGAGGCAGGGATCGAACCTGCAACCCCTGCTGTGAAAACAAGGTCAAAATGGCCATTTTTTAACATTCAAGGGCAGATAACTCCAGACTCTCTTCTTCAATTAGAATTCTTTGAAAGGAATCTGAGAGAGGGTCACCCAATGATCATAAGTGTGAAGTTTGATTGAAATCCATCCAGTAGTTTTTCAGAAGAAGATATTCAAAGAAAAGTTTACAGAAGGACTGATGCATGCACCATAGACACTCAGCCATGACAAAAGCCCGCTGGCCTGCAGGCCAGTGGAGCTAAAAACATATTTCAAACTCAATACTGTGTTTTTTCTCGGTCCTGATCTGTGCAAAAAATTTATAAACTCTGCTAGATCAATGTGAGACCAATTTTACTTTTATACAGTACCTCCGATAAACAGGAAGTTTTCAAAGAGGTATGGGGATTAGTTGTCTGTGGTGACACCGTTACATGAACATAATTTGTAAGTGTGTATAAATTACGTCACCGCTATAAATCCTATCCTGCAAGTCAAAGAAAGATTTTTACAAGGTTGTTATTCGGGCCGAAAGTTCATGGAAATGACGATAAAAAATGAGAAAATGAGTTTTACTACAACATAAAAAGACAAGAGCCGTCAGAGACGGACAATGCTCCCCGATTAAGGCATTGTCACAGTAAATGTATGCCATGCAGAGCTAAGATTAAGCTAACAAATGTTAAGCCCCCTTTTTCCATGACATACTTTTTATACGCAAATTTCAAGTACAGTCAATCTTGCTCATGCGACCACGTGCATTAAGCGACTTTTTGTTTGAAGCGACCACTCTCAGGTCCTCCCGATGAAATTCCTTCTTTAAATTGTTGCATTAAGCGTTTTTCCCCTAACGCGACCAGCGACCGGCATTTTTGGGGCCCTCAAACAATGGAATTTTATTTTAAGCGACCGTCCCACATTACTGATCATTTAGGAAAGGTGTCAAACGTATGTAATCGATATGAAAGCTGTTTAATTGCCCTAATTAACAGCAATTTTGTCACCTGTGAAGTCAATCAAAACTGTTTAATGAAATGACAGATTGCGTTTTGTTTGTTATGCAATCTGGATTACCGTAATTGATTTGGAATAATGTTCCCCATATAATCCACGGTCATGGTCAAATAAGAATGGTGTTGGTAGGAGGTGTCCATGTGTGAAATATCAAAGTTGTATGTGAAAAGGACATGAGATAGAGGCCATGTTAAAAATTTTTAGAAGTAGGTCAAACTCCATGGTCAAGGTCAAAAGGTCAGGTTAAAAAATTTTTTTTAAAGTAGGTCAAACTCCAAGGTCATGGTCAAATGTGAAAGGTGATGGTAGGAGGTGTCCATGTGTGAAATATCAAGGCTGTATGTGTAAAAGGACATGAGATAGAGGCCATGTTAAAAATTTTTAGAAGTAGGTCAAACTCCATGGTCAAGGTCAAAAGGTCAGGTTAAAATTTTTTTTTAAAGTAGGTCAAACTCCAAGGTCATGGTCAAATGTGAAAGGTGATGGTAGGAGGTGTCCATGTGTGAAATATCAAGGCTGTATGTGTAAAAGGACATGAGATAGAGGCAAGGTTAAAATTTAAATCAAAGCCCTGAAGGGCCTGAAAGTCGCTTCAACAGATGTATTAGTTAAACAAGACTTGCTTTTTATGACCCTATCAGAGAAGGCTATAAAAAGTATTGAAGGAAATGAAACTAATATTGAATTGTAGATAACAAGAGAAGTTTGTCTCTTAAAAAATAGGTCTATGAGCAGCAGAGTAATGGTTCTTCTGCATTGCACCTCTCCACAATAAATTCTATGCACTTTTGATTTTTCAAAATTGTGACCCGTCACGCTAAAAGGGACCTTATCCGAACTCCACATTTCGACAAACTTGTCAGACCCAGCGCAGGACAACCAGATCCCGTATGCGAAAAGTGAATACAGAGTAAGATAGGGTAAACACCCCAGATTTAGAAAATTACATAAAAGTGAAAAGTGTCGGCCCTAGTCTGGCTGCGCGGACTGCACAGACTGACTAGGGTCAATATTTTTCACACATCCGATAAGGTCCCTTTTAGTGTGATGGGTCACAATTATACATGTACCTTTATCAGTATTTGAGCTATGCGCAAGACAAGATTTGTACATGGACAGACAGACAGGCTGATGCCAGAATAATGTTTTCCCAATGCGTTTCTATTACGGACGTCAAAACCAGGTCTTGTTTGGGAAAAGGTTAAGGATTAGAACCCAATAAATTCAGATTAATTTAAACAAGAAAAATGCAAGTTAAGAATCTAATGTTCAGTTCAAATTATATCTACTTCCTGTGTGTAAGTATACAAATTAATAAAAATGCAAGTTAAGATTCATAAGGAATACAATATTTCAAACTGCTGTGTAACAACAATTCAAGAAAGTAACGAAATATGTATATTTCAAACTCCTGTATAAGGATGAGGTTCAAACTCCTGAGTAAGGACAAAATTCAAGGAAGAAAATAATTATGGATCACTCCAGAATACTAGCATATTTCAAACTCCTGTGCAAGGATATAAGAATATGAATCTAGGATAACAAAATTTTCAAGAGGTCCTGGTTGGGGGGGGGGGGGGGGGAGTCATTTGGCTTTGATTAGATGATAATTCCACTATTTTGTGATTGAATGTCTGTATGAAAAAAGGCTACATGAGGGGGCGTGGATCTGCAATTGACTTTAATCCAAAGAAAATGTCAGAATACAATTCATGAAAATCGTCAGAATACAATTTTCAAATTCAGTAAACAGGTAGATCTTATAGAAGAACTTCTTTCAATGTTCATACAACAATGAATGGTTTTAGAAATACCCTCAAACAGCTGTGAATATTATTAGATCTACCTAAAGAAGACCAATAATTGGGTGAAAGTTAGAAAATTTCAAAATACTGAACTTCAGAGCTGGGGTCCAGGGGGCGGAGGCCCCCGGGAGCTCTCGAGAAATAGCGTTTTAAAAAACCCAGGAAGGCGTTCATGGCGCTATACAACCATCTTTTAGTGCAAGTTTTCCAGATCATTTATCATTCAGTTTCAAACTATAACTCAATATGATGCACTGGGTTTTTTTCTTTCATTTTTGAAATAAGTATTGTTGATTCTAGTATGACATGGCAACAATTTTCAATGTGCGCATATTTCAGGGTTTTGCTACCATTGAGTCATTGACAGATCAGTCTTGATTTGTGAAAATCAAGTTTGGATTTTTTTTTCGGATACATCAATGCAACTACACTTAGCTATATTTGAATAACTATTGGAAGTTGATAATCTCAAAATATCTTGTAAAAGGTTAATACGACTGCCCCTCCCCTCCGAAAACAATCCTCGATCCGTCCTTGCGAGTCATTGAACACTGCTTTTGTGTTAGCTGCGATATCGTAGTCACAAACTTGATGACAGATATTGGTTTGTATTGGAAACCCAGATCAAAATTCAAAAAGATTTCGGTGATATTTTTTCTTATGTTTATAAAAGTATTTTAACTACTTTTGTGTACACGTAGTTTCCGAAATTGCACTTTTGTCACCCCTCTTGAGGATATTTCTCGTAATTGATATCATTTCAGTTCAGAAATATGTACGTAATATTTAAAACTCACAAAGATAACCAATGTGTAACTTTGGTCTTTTTACGCTCGTTATTACACAAAGTCGTGATAAATCAAGACTTTGATTCTCCAATTAACGTTTTATTCACGAATCAACTCCCTTTCTCTCTCCACAAGATTATTTTTATTTCACGTTAATTTTTCGGTGATAAATAATAAGAGATTTCATCGCAGAAACGTCGACTGCATCGACGGACACTCGATCATGTCGATGATTAATTTGAACGCTAAATCATGCCGATTTTCTGGTGTAAAGTTGTGCAGCTAAAGCAAAATAATAGATCTAGGTTATTTAGATTTTGGTCGGAAAGCGATAATTTCATTATGATACGAAGAAAATGATACCTTGTTAGTCTATTATCCAAAATTTCAACGGTAATAATCCAATCAACGTACTATGAAACAGTCACCGAAATAACTGAGCAAGTGTTCGCGGTGTTTTTGAAGTCACTATTCAAGCCCAGATTGAGTAGACGCTACGTCATCATGACGTCATACTGTTTTTTTTAACACGAGAAATCCGACTGTACCACGTGTTTATTTGTCTGAGAAGCATGTCAATCAACTTGCAAGTCAATGAATGGGCGGGGACAATCCTCTTTTTCAACCAATCTGTGTTTTACAAGCATTGTTTAGTAAAAGATCTAGAAGTCAATCGTCGACAAAGAAAACTTACCCCGAGTCTCTTTCTAAATCGATCACCCGTTACCGCTTAAGAATATTAATCAGAATGGAGACTAAGAGTAGACAGATTTAATAGAAAATTAATTTCACGGAGAGTTTTCAAAAGAAGAATCAGTAGCGTAGGAAGGTTTATAATATGGGGGGGGGGGGGGGGCAAATGTTAAAGTAATTGGAAATATGGGTGTTTTATGGGGGGCCATAGGGGGGGGGGGGGGGGGGGGGGGCAGGCCCCTTTTCTAAATTATTCCTACGCCTATGAGAATGATATTCAAAAGGTCGATTTTTTTGTGAAAAGAAAATTTCTTGCAGATGCAGATCTACCTGACTCGTGCTTATACTTGCCGACGTTCGCCGACCTCGGAAACATTGAGAGAAAAGAAGAAATCATCGATAATCAGCCATTTCTCCGTCCCCACGATAAATACTTTCCATGCTATAATTCAGTCGGTTTCTTTTTAAAGTAAGTTATGTCAGTGTTGGTAATCACGTGATTTAAGTTTGGATTCATCACACGGAAAAATGGCGACTATCGGGTTAAATTGGCAGTAATTCTGAAGGTAAGCGGACATTTCTTGATCTGTAGGCAATGCCATCCTGAAAGTTATATCCCATGTCCTGGCCCACAAAATGTCTGACCTAATGGTACCAAGATATTATCGCAAAGATCCGTACTTTCAGCAAACACGTTTCTTTGATGTGGTCCCGTAGGTTTTCCCATTGATAAGCTGGCCAGGTGTGTAATAAAATGTTTTTTTCTGGTCTTCCAGGTATTGACTAAAATATTCATGAACCTGCAACACTACCCAGAAGAAGCTTTGAACTCGCCCTGGATTTTGTATTTTGGTCCTTGTCGAGTTGAAGGGCCTTGACGCGAATCCAGATCCTACTTACAACATAGCCACTTGCCCGTAACTCCAAAATCCAATCATTCAGATCATTTTCCTGTGGCTCATAGGGACTGATCCGAATAACCCTCCATTTCTGCGATTTTGGACAATCACAGATCTTTGTCTTGTTTTTTCGCCAGTCTCTCACTAGCTTTCCACTGATGCCGAAATCACTCTCAGCCGCACAGTTTTTCGAATTTTCGGCAAATTTGATCACACGATTTTTTAAGCTATTGTCATCACCAAGTAATTGCAGATTAAAACAATATGCAGTTACGAGGTTTTCGAAGAAAAGTGACGACTGCTTGTTGTGTACAATTATGTCGTGTGTTAATTTAGGGCATATTGATTGCGAGATTACGCGCTTGAAATGGCAGAACGAAGCATATCAAGCAAGACACCTTGTTAAAATGGAATTTATTATTATAAAAAGAATCAAGCAAATGAGTATTCCGTCGTTGTCGTATGTTTATTGTCGCCGAGTCATAAAGTCGATGTCTTTTTCCCCCACATTCTGAATATTACACTATCTAAGGGAAGTAACTCTTTCATGAAACTGTCTAATTTAAACCTGGTTATTTCCCTTAGACCAATATACCTCAGAAAACGGAATTATTGCGCGCGATAAATTTTCTCCGCCAAAAAAGTAGTTCTACATAAAACGTATAATTTCCTCGTTTTACAATGATTATTTGGCATGTCAGTTTAGAAATTGTAGAAAGTCGAATTTCAATATTAAATCAAAGTGTGGACAAGAAATCAGAGATCTACTTTGTCTAAAAACAGAAATACAGAAGAAGTTAAGAGGTCCGTCTTTGTCCTTATTTGACCTGTCCAGAAAAACTCGTACGGCCCCAAAAAGTCGCAGCGCGAGCGCTAAGCGACTTAAAAAGTAGGTCAAACTCCATGGTCAAGGTCAAAAGGTCCAAGGTCATGGTCAAATGTGAACAGTATTGGTAAGAGGTGTCCATGAGAGAAATATCAAGGCTGTATGTGTAATAGGACATGAGATATAGGCCAGGTTAAAAAGTTTTTTAAAAGTAGGTCAAACTCCAAGGTCAAAGTCACCGTCAAATGTGAACCGTGCTTGTTGGAGGTGTCCATGTGTAAACTATCAAGGCTGTATGTGTTAAAGGACATGAGAAAGAGGTCCGGTTTGAGGTTTTTAAAAGTAGGTCGAACTCCAAGGTCAAGGTCACAAGGTCATGGTCAAATGTGAAAGGTGATGGTAGGAGGTGTCCATGTGTGAAATATCAAGGCTGTATGTGTAAAAGGACATGAGATATAGGTCAGGTTAAAGTTTTTTAACAATAGGTCAAGTCAAATGTGAATGCTGTTGGTTGGAGGTGTCCATGTGTGAACTATCAAAGCTGTATGTGTAAAAGAGCATAACATATAGGCCAGGTTGAAGTTTTTTGAGGCCAGGCTAAAGCTTTTTAAAACGGTACAAGAGCCGTCAGAGACGGACAATGCTCCCCGATTAAGGCATTGTCACAATAAATGTATGCCATGCAGAGCTAAGATTAAGCTAACAAACGTTAAACCCCCTTTTTCCATGACATACTTTTTATACGCAAATTTCAAGTACAGTCAATCTTGCTCATGCGACCACGTGCATTAAGCGACTTTTTGTTTGAAGCGACCACTCTCAGGTCCTCCCGATGAAATTCCTTCTTTAAATTGTTGCATTAAGCGTTTTTCCCCTAACGCGACCAGCGACCGGCAATTTTGGGGCCCTCAAACAATGGAATGTTATTTTAAGCGACCGTCCCACATTACTGATCATTTAGGAAAGGTGTCAAACGTATGTAATCGATATGAAAGCTGTTTAATTGCCCTAATTAACAGCAATTTTGTCACCTGTGAAGTCAATCAAAACTGTTTAATGAAATGACAGATTGCGTTTTGTTTGTTATGCAATCTGGATTACCGTAATTGATTTGGAATAATGTTCCCCATATAATCTAATTTATACTTTGATCAGAATTTAAGAATAATATTGGATGGCAAAACATGGGGAGATCATGTCTTATCGGTAATAATAAAGTCTGGCCTATCGAATATGCGTTATTTAACCATATAAAGAGGAAGATCTAAAGTGAAAATATTTTTTGTTCGATTAAATTTAAGAACAAAATAAATCAAGTCACCTTTGAAATAAATAAACAAAAGAAAATAGAACTGCAATGTTTACCAAAAATCGGGAAACTGAAACTGAAATTAATCACCCAGAGATGGTGAAATAATATCTTGTATGTCATTAATTCTTTCATTTCTTTTCACAAGTTGACTAAATCAACTATTTTCCCCTAAATCAGAGATATATTTCCTTTAACTTAACAATAAATTGATCTTTCATACCGTTGGTCGTTATTCAATAGCCCTCTTTTCCAAAAGTAGAAATGTTGGATAAACATTGTGTGCAAGGAAGAACTCGCATGAAAAGTTAGACATTGTATTCAGAGACCGTTTTGTTAAGCGACCGCTTTTGGAATTCCCCAAGGGTGGTCTCTTAATACAAGATTGACTGTAGTTTATTGTCAAGGGCATCTGATTTGCTACTCAAATATGAAATTTCATCAAATTCTGACCATTAGACTGAGAAATCAGAGAAAAAGTGTGTTTGACCTTAAGTCCCCTTTTTCCATGACGAGGCCTCAAATCCAAAAACTGGGATAAGTACATCGGCATTATGTCATAGGGAGTTCACATGGTAAGTTTCATTTGATTTGGCCCAAGGGTTATAGAGAAATCACGACGGACGGACGGACAGACGGAATGACGGACGGACGGAGGGACAGACGAAGCGGCGACTATATGCTCTCCCTTCGGGGAGCATAAAAGGGTGAATTCAAATAAAATGGCACCAAAAAATTATTTTTTTCCAATTTTCAAATTTCAATTGATCATATTGGTCTATATGTTCTAATATTGTACATAGATCAAATTTTAATAATCTAAAACGGCGTTGAAAAATATTTAGACATAAAAAAGTTTCAGATTTTTTAATTGAAGAAAATCAACCGAAAAACATGAAAATACATATATTTACAAAGTAGTGTACCCTCACATAATGATACGAAAAATTATATTTTTTTCAATCCAAATTGCAATTTGTGAATCAATAAGGAATTCTAAGCAAAAAACCTAGTTTTCCTGTCATAAATGTGGTGAAAATATGACTTTTTACACAAAATTACTAGTGATTTTTTCATACATGGGTCAAAAAGTTTTTATTATGATAAAAGTTTGGCCTCATATAGACTTCAGACCCAATTTTCTCAACAATATAATGAATTCAGAACATGTCTGCAAAAAACCTTGTACAATTGTCATGTTTGAACTAAAATCTAGACAATCCAAAACTTGCATCTTTTGTCACAAAGTTGTTGCACTCCAGACATTCTTAACCTATTCGGATAGTTTATGATCCTCCTTGTACTTCTTTTTCAAGTAAAATGGTAAAAATAATTCACAAGATTACTATAACAAACAATTTTATACTCTTCCATGTATTTCAAACAATGAGTACTTTTAATCATACGAAGATAGTTCAATTTCCTAAGAAAATCTTTAATTTCGTGAATATTTTTTCTAAATATGCACTGGATAGGTATAAAAAATGACTTATATTATACCTTGACATGTAATAAGCGCTAACTAAACAAAAACAATTAATTATCTTACATAGGTGTGCTATAATTGTTGAAAAATGAAAGTTCTTTTCTTTTAAATAATTTGTTGCACTCCAGACATATTCACATGTTGACAATATAGGCTAATTTATGAGACAATTCGCACTTCTTTATCAAGTAAAATGGTACAAATAATTCATGTGATAACTATTACAAGCAATGTTACTCTTTTCCTTGTATTTCAAACAATGAGCAATTGTAATCATACCAAGATAGTTCAATTTTCTAAGATTTAAATTTCTAACCCCTAAAATGAAAACCAATCGCAAAGATGACACAGATTTATGCCTAAATTGTTTAAATATATGCCATCTTTCAAAAAAACATTATTTGATGATAACTCTTTCTTTAGATCAGGTCTTTTTTAATTAAGCCAAAAAATTTGTTGCACTCCAGACAACATAAATACTGGTCTAAATCAAACACAAGTCTGTGTCTAAACTGGATTTCTGGTGTGAATAATCTTTGAGTCTATGTTATCTGAAAAAGAGAACAATAGTTCATCAAAAAGTAATTATAGTGAAAGAGGGGTTGTTAAACTTCAAATGTTACACTCCAGACAAACATGGGTGGGTTTATTTAAGGAACAGTCAGGAGTTTTTGTCCTTATGTAGGTATTCAAAATCATATTTGTTCAAGGCTAAAAACATTTCTGTACATGGATTATCATAAAAACTTGACTTTTCAGTCATAGAATTCCCACAGTATTCAATTATTTCGAGTTTCTCTATATTTGCCGTTGCACTCCAGACAGCGCACGACTTTTGTTCTTGTGTGAACCTCAGCGGACCCTTTGCACACAAACACTAACCACACACAAAATTCAAAACTCAAGATGTTTAAGTTAATGTAAAAAGTCTTACTTTTACACACATATTGTTATTCTTTTATTGCTATGTATTTAGAAAAAAAGAAAGTTTTTTTCTGTTTACAAAAAAGCGTTTCACTCCAGACATTTTTTGCATGTTTTTTGGGCATAACTTTAAAACCGTTAAAGATATTTCAATAAAATTTTGCATGAACATACAATACACTAATTAACATCACATGGTACTTGCAATTTGATCAAATATTCTATTCTTTTTAGTCTAGATGAAAAAATATGCTTGGTGCCATTTATTTTGAATTCACCCAAAAACGGACACAATTATAGTCTGTAAATATTGACCTGAACCCAACAAGTATGCAATAAGTAACTGTGACACGGAATAATCAATACTCGCCAGCAATCCTCACTGTCAATAAGAGTCGATAGTTTCCATAAGCATTGTGACTTTGTATTCTGCACATGCTTCTCGACTCTCGTGTCAATAAATGTCTGAGAGTGATTATTTTGCATTACAATTACTCATTGCATATTCCACATGTTCAGGTCAATATTTACGGACTATACAATAATCACTCACTCTGTGTATGTTCGATCTCATCCTCCTCTCCCTCAGAGATAAGTTGACTAATCATCTGTGAATCATGATGATCATCTATCTCTCCATCCTCTAGCTCAACTTCAACAAGTATGTCATTATCATCATTCCCTACATGACCCTGATCTTCTGTCTCCATAATTATTTCTCCGATCACTTGAGATTCGGGGTCACGACCCTGGTCCCTGTTTATCAGATTGCCGATGACGCGGTCCAGATCTGTCTGATCATCATGTGGTTCTACCGCACTATCTTGATGTGTCTCATCTAGGTTTTGGTGCCCCTGATGACTGGTGTTCAGTATTTCCTCTATTTGGACTTCATTCCCTTCAACCTGAACTGGTTCTGCAGGAGTTGCGCCTGAAGTCACAGACAAGATAATTGATAGATTGATTTGATTAATGCTTTCATCAAAATACTGATGTGTTCAGTCTTATCTTGTGTTAGTTGTTTTCGTGCTTTACATCCAACCAACATCAACCACAAGAGGGCCAAGATGGCCCTAGATCGCTCACCTGAATTCATAGTTGAGATACTGGCAAGACCATGAAATCAATCTTATAACATTAGAAGAATATAAAAGAATAACAAGAGCCGTCAGAGACGGACAATGCTCCCCGAATAAGGCTTTGTCACAATAAATGTATGCCATACAGAGCTAAGATTAAGCTAACAAACAATAAGCCCCCTTTTACCATGACATACTTTTTATACGCAAATTTCAAGTAGTTTATTGTCAAGGGCATCTGATTTGCTACTCAAAGAGAAATTGCTTGACAATTAGGGGCATTTCTTCCTTTCCCGCAATATTTCAGAAGCATTTTCTGTGAATTGTGATATTCAAAATACATGAAACATTTCATATAAAAATAAAAGATCTTCTGATTGAAGATCCGCAAAAATTGAATTCGCAGACATTAAATATACCGTTTTTGGGCCCAATTCGCAAAAAATTGCACCCACAAAAAATACCAGTTATACGGTATCTGATTGTGAAAAGTAAAAAAAAGAGTAAACAAGAGCTGTCACTGTAAGATGATAATGCCCCCGACACCGCTTTGATTTTAAATTATGGCCAATCTATGTTCAAGGTCAAGGTCATCCAGGGGTCAAGGTCACTAAAGTATGTGCCTACAGAAAGGTAATGTACCAAGGAATGTTGTGGTAAAGTATGAAGCGAATATGTTAAGTAATAAGGAAGTTATGGCCAATGTTAAAGTTTTTGGATGGAATGACGGACAGACAGACAGACGGACGGACGGACAGACAAGTCAAATTTATGATGCCTCCCTATCGGGGGCATAAAAACAGCAATTTTATTAAATTCAAGGGCAGATAACTCAGCAACTGCTTGTCTAATTGTGCTGAAATTCAAAGCCATCCAAGATCTTATGGTAATCAAGATTATGTCCAAGTTTTGTCTTGATTGTTCAACATTTGTGGTTGTTAGAGTATTAACAAATATTGACCAAAGTTGTGAACAGCAATTTTGTGAAATTCAAGCTCGTAACTCACAACTTTCTCATCCGATCAGACTGACATTCGAAATCATCCAAGATATTATGGTCATCAACATTATGTACAAGTTTTGTTTTAATTGGTCATTAATTGTAAATGCTAGAGTGTAAACAAAGTCGAAAACAACAATTTAGTCGAATTCAAGGGCATGTACTGTAAAAGTCTATTTATTCGCTAGGACTTAATTTTCGCTAATTTTCGCGAGTAGGCTATCTCGCGAATTCATCAATTTCGTGAATATATCAGTCTCAGAATGCCGGAGATAGCCGATGGTTCTTCGGAACATTCCGAAATTTTATATATTCATTAAAACACTTCAAATCGGAAATTTTGATCGTTACACACCTTTCAATGTATGAACAATGCAATTAACATCATAATGTTATATTATTATGATGATATACATTGTACATGATTACAAATACAAAGTATAAATGTTACATGTGTTTTCCTCGAATATGGTCGTAAAAGGGTGACATCTTTATCGTTTACAATTCAGAAGTACAATACATTTAATGGAAAAATGAAGCAGTTACGTTCTTATGTTATTCACTTTTTGTCATACATGTAGGGACAATACATGTATTGTCCTTTTAACAGTTACATATGAAAAGGTGTGAAAACAATTATAAAGAGAAGACAGGTGTGATAAACATTTTGTCTAACCATCGCTTGTGTATTTATCGGGGTTAAACGGACATGTACGGAATATAACGAAGCGAATATTTCCGGAAAATAACGGAAATATCCGAGCTTTACATCAAACACGCGCGAATTTATAAACTCGCGAATAAATCCCAGACAACAAAATCGCGAAATGTTGAGCTCGCGAAAATAAAGACTTTCACAGTAACTCATGACTTTCTCATTCGATCAGGCTGAAATTCAAAGGGTTCCAAGATCTTAAGATCACCAACATTATGTTTTGTAGCAGAAAACAACAGTTTTGTCAAATTCAAGGGCATATAACTCATGATCTTTTCTTCAAATCAATCTTAAAATCAAATTCATTGGACATCTTTAGTTCCCCCAACATTGGGAACAAGTATTGTCTTGATTGATAAATATTTGTAGATGCTAGAGAGCAAACAGTCAACAAGAGTTGTCCGCGGACAACGTAGCTCGCCTATACGAGAGCTTGTCGCAAAAAAGGAGTCCAAGATCAAAGGTCAAGGTCACTAGGATAAAGGTCATTGTCTCAAGGTCAAGGTCATGGCATGAGGTATCCATATGTGAAATATCAAGGCTCTATATATAACAGTGCATGAGATATAGGCCAGGTTAAAGTTTTTTAAAAGTAGGTCAAACTCCAAGGTCAAGGTCACTAGGTCAAAGGTCATGGTCCCAAATGAAAGGTCTTGTTGAGAAGTATCCATGTGTGAAATATCAAGGTTGTATCTCTAATAGTGCCTGAGATATAGGCCAGGTTAAAGTTTTTGAAGACGCGACACTGACGCCGACACTAGGGCTGTGACATTAGCTACCCGGCTCGCTAAAAATGACAATTTTGTCAGATTCAAGGGCATTTAACTCACAACTTTTAACCTGAAAATCAAACTTATCAAAGATGTTATAGTCCCCTACATTGTGTCTAAGTTTTGTCTTGATTGGTCAATAATTGTAGATGCTAGAGTGTAAACAAAGACGAAAACTGTCAGAAACAGCAATTTTGTTGAATTCAAGGGCAAATAACTCCAAATTTTCTTGTCCGATCAGACCAAAAATCCAATTCATCCTAGATCTTACGGTCAACAACATTGTGTCCAAGTTTTGAATTGATTGGTCTTTATTTGTAGATGCTAGAGTGTAAACGATGTCAAAAGTAGCTACTTTTTACATTCAAGGGCAGATAACTCTGGACTTTCTGGTCCGATCTAAACCAAAATCGAACTCATCCAAGAACTTATGGTCATACATGTTTTGACAAAGTTTGGTAAAGTTTGGCTTATATTTGTAGATGCTAGTGTAAACACTAATTTGTTGACAGACCGACATACAGACATACGGGCGAACAGAAGACAGACATTGAGTGACCACAATAGCTCACCTTGAGCACTTTGTGCTCAGGTGAGCTAAAAAGGAGATAAATACTATTAATCAGCATTTTATTTTTTTGCCTCAATGTTTTCCCAAGCATTTTGGTCTAAAGGCCTTATTTGGTTAAGGGTTGAAGTCACAATGAGCCCACTAACCCTGTGTGTTCCCAGACGAGGGTGTGCTGCTGTCTGTCTCTCCCGTTTCCTTCTCCTTCTGTTTGGCCGTCACATTCTGTACCGGCTGATTTACACTTCTTGATAACGTCTCTAGTGGCTTCAATGCTGCGTTAATCGTAGCTGCCATGTACGGACTAGATAAATCAAGACTGTATGGAATTCTCGCCAAATCCGTCACCAATCCTCGTTTCAGTAAATTTTTAACAATATTGTTCATGATATTTTGCTGTCCTTTGAACACTTGGTTTGGTATCTGACCCTGGCTCGGACAAGATTCTATAATTGTACTGATTATGTTTGTGAGAGCATGAATCCTTGAATGTTTATCAGAGCTCTCCGGTAAGGAAAGCGCCCTCTGTAAGGCCGACTTGACTTCATTGACGAGAGAAAGTTGGGCATCTGGAGAATGGTTACAAGTTGCAATACTAGCGATGAACACACGGGACAGAGCAGGGCAGTCTCGATCACCCATATTGGAGTTCTGATGCAACAAATGGTCCAGCACAAACGCTAACACAGAACAGTCCTGTAAGAGAAAGATATAATATTCAAGCTCAGTGCAAGACACAATGAACTCTCAGAGACAAATCAAAATGATCCCAGTCAGAACAAGATGTGTTGGTGAAACACAAATGCCCCCGAAATGGCCATTTCTGTAAAATGTTAAGTTTTCGTAGAGTAAAGGGTTGATAAGGGTTGAGTGATGACCTTGAGGAAGGTCAAATTGCACGGAACAGATAGATATCATTGAAAGGAAGTTGCATACCAAATTTGAGCTTTGTATGTCACATACTTTTGGAGAAAAGGCAAATGTTAAGTTTTCGGACAGACAGACGGACAGACAGACAGACGGACACAAGTGAAACAATATGCCCCCGATCTCTCGATACGGGGGCATAAAAAATATTTAATGTTATGTAACAGACATTTGAGCAACTAAATAAAGGAATAAATTGGTTAAGAAATTCTTAGAACTTACAATAACTCCTATAGCAGTCTTAAATGAGAGATCTAGATAAATATTTGAGAGACAAATTTCCCAGGCACCAATCTTATACTACAGAGGTTATTTTAGGAAGATTGAAACACTACAAATTTATGGTTTCTTCGACATTTAGTATGTAAATATGTTTTTAGTTACCTCTTGCACAAGTTCTGATTGCCCGGAGTGGTACATATACTGTGTAATGAGCTGTGTACAGTTGGAGTAATACTTGATCATCTCTGACAACATACGCAGTATGGCTGACTTGGGTAAGAGTGGCCGTGTGGAGGGTTTGTCCTCCTTCGTCTTGGTTACATTTGATGTGGACTTTGATTTACTCATGTCTAGTAGAGAAGCCCCTGGGGCCTGAAACAACATGTGCATAATTTACATTCACAGGTTTTGTTTATATGCAGTCTATGCTTTCAAAATGTTCTATCATGAAGAGTTCACTAGATAGAATCTTTGGGTACATTTCAAGCAGTTTTAGGCTTTAATTTACCTTAAACCCAAATAAATGTACTGCAGACTGGTCTAATCAGAAGCCTATGAAGATGACACACTAATCATTTATCTTAATAGAAAATTTGTGATTTAAGAAATATTTGACAGAAAAGGCTAATCATTGGATTACCTGCTGTTCCTCCTCCGGTTGTAGTATCTCTGCTGTACTGTTTTGTCGTATAATCTCTGACTGTCTCTCCGTCACTTCACTCACTGCCTCCGCTATAGCCTCCGCTAGAGTCTGATTACCTGAACCATCTGAGTTGGTGCCTGTACCTGCAACAGTTCCATAAATCAAATGTGTTACACAGCCTTCAACAATTTTTCAATTATTGACAGATGGAATGTTTTACGTTCCAATCAGGACGGGACCTTGAATAAAAGTCTCATCCAAACCTTTAGTCAAGTGTGTTACATCTACACCTTATCCATCAAAAGTAAGTCTGAGTGGTTAGGATCTAACAAGCGACCAATAGCAGGGGCGTACCTGGGGCCAAAATTGAGTTACTCCCTTAACAAAAAGAAGCAGGGGTCTGGGGGTGCAGACCCCTGTCGGGGAAGGGGCAGAGTCCCTCTAGGGGGTATAGGGGGCGAAGCCCCAGCCCCCCCGACAAAAATTGGACAAAAATTGGAATATAAGAGATCATAGCCCACATCAGGGAGCATTATAAAGTATTTTTCAATGTTTTATCAACAATCATGTGAGCATATGGTTACTGAAGTATATGTTACTTCTGTAAGAACGACTTTAAATGAACATGTTACACTTAAAAAAAAAAATCATTTTTCAAATTCAAGGTACTCCCAGCGAGTATGGGAGTATGCCTGGGTACGCGCCTGAATAGGGTACAAGTTCAGTGTGTTGCCATTGAACCAAACCTGCATTTTCATTCAGTGTTTTCTATGCAACAACCTACTAATGTCATGATTTTTGTAACATTTGTTCTCTTTACCTCTTTCGAATTTGTTTGAGTTTATTGGGGTTTTACGCCGTTTTCAACTACCAGGATCATATCTGGCTGGAGCACCTAACCGTGAGTTCCTGGTATTTCTCGCACCAGTACAACCACAATATCTAAACCGAGCCTCCACCTGCTCTCTCACATAGATGATTCACACCCATTGGTGAGAGACAAATGACTTTTTGTCAAATGTCAGAATGGATACTGGCCGAGCCGGGGTTCAAACTCGAGACCCCTGGATTGACAGACTCCGACGTAACCGACTGAGCTATCCGGGCTCGGCCCTTTCGAATTTGTAACAGTGTAAAAAATGTTAATTTTGAAGTCTCATGTTGTATTACATATTTGTGAATAACCCCTATATAGCCATTAAGGTATAAAGTGCCTAATTAAAAACACCACTTTCTAGCCATACGAAATTTATCAAATTACACACACTTGTAAATACACTTCAAATAAGTTGATTCACCGTGCCGGATTTCAAGATTATGCTTCAAGAAAAAAATAATTTACAAATATCATTTTACTCTATATTCATATGCAAGGGAGGTAATTTTGAACATTTTTGTCAAATATTTCCATAAATATGCATTAATTCAAAATTCTAAACCGTACAAAATGCTTATTTTTGTATTTGGAATGGAAATGTTACAAAGTTTAGGAATTACTGGCACTTTTCAAATTTTGCCGCTGGCTCTTTGGTGCTAATTAGGCCCTTCTTACCTTAAGACTGCACCAACACTATACCGGTCACTATATGCCTACCTTCCTGCCCACTATCCGGGTATTTAACAATCAGCGAGTCCAGCAGACCCTCTATCACATCTTTAATGGGGGACTGTAGTGTAGGCAGGCTTGTCTGCTTCGTTGAAACACATTTCACTATCTGTGGAGCATTTGGACCGGTAAACCTTGACTCATCCTCGTCTGAAAAAAAGGTTAAAATTAAATTTTGGTTCAAAGTCTGTAATCTACCAAACTTAATCATATTTTATGGACTTTCCTCTTTAACCCTTTAACAGGTATTATTTGTGAATAGCATTTTCTTGACCTTCGTAATATGACCTTGATAAAACAAGAGCTGTCACAGACGGATTATGCTCCCGGAATAAGTGTTTGTCACAAAGTAAAATCTATCAAACACTAAGCCCCCTTTTCCCAGGACAGCTTTTTTTATACACACAATATTTAAAGAATATGGTCTAGAACATCCTATTTATTACATAAGTACAAAATTTCATTAAATTCTGCCCATTAGATGAAGAGAAATTATAGAAAACAAATTTTTACACTAAGGCCCCTTTTTCCATGACCCAGCCTCAAATTAAGAAACGGAGAAAAAGGTCCCTAGGTATTATCCCAGGGTCTTCACATGTGAAGTTTCATTGAATTTGGTCCAAGGGTTGCTGAGATCTGGCTGTGGACAGGATGGGCGGACAGACGGACGGACAGACAGCCTGGCGACTATATGCTCCCCCGAATTTTTTTCGGGGAGCATAAAAAATGTCTTGTAACAACAACTAGCATCAGTATCATAGTCAACTTAATTGGACAAGAAGGCTTCAACTTTGCACATGTAAACAATACTTTGTAACTAGCTTATTCAACCCTTTCCAAAACAACAATATTTAAGGGTTGTCCATATCGAGTTGTAAACAAAATAAGGTTAACTTTTAGTTTGAAATTCAATGAAAGCATACATAGTAGCGGTATGAATCAGAAATTATCTTTTTTCTCAATGCTTTTCAATGCAGTCTGGGGTAGGCACCTCAAAATTATTGCTAGACAAAGCCTGAGATTAAATGATTATTTTTTTACCTCTCTTTGATGGTGGTGGTAGAGCTATTCTCACAGAGTCCTGTACGAGTTCCTTCAACAGTTGAGGATTTCTACACGCTGCGGGGGTTAACACCCGCAGTACATAGTGCATCTCTCTAGCACCAATACTACGCTGGGAGACACCATTAAAACTGGACCCAGAACCTGCACATACACTACGTATAGCCTGGAAATGACAATATCTGATACAATATCTGATGAGTAAATATCGGGTTTCAGATTTTACCATAGCAAAACCAGATTTCAAAGTACAAAGTAACTAAAGAGACTAATTAATCTATGGGTTAATATACAACCAGGATTGTCACAAATGATTACATACCAATATATGGATCATGTGTAATACATAGTAATTGTCACATTTTTGGTTTTATTATTATAAGTAACATTTTCTTCTTTCATCTTGAGCTATTCTGAACTAAAATCTTATAGGATGGGTGTCATCAAAAGCAGGAATAGTTTTGTATGTCATGGAGAAATAGAGGGTATAATCTTTTGCATGCAAAAAGTAGATGTACTGTTTTATTTTCTCCCATCTTACCTTTTCCATGCAGTATTTCAGTGAAGTAGGTTCCTCCAATATATGCCTAAAGATAAGTGTTGTGAGAGACAAGAATCCCTGGAAAGCTGAGGCCTGTGTGAGACCCAATAGTAATCTTGGTCCTCCTAGTTCAGCAAACTGAACCGCATACTTGTGTTCCCGTGTTAAACGAAGGATCAGTCTCAGTGCTGCATGTAGAGTGTCTGCCTCCACTGGGGCTGCTATCATACTGACTATAGAACTGAAGAGATAAACACTGAACTTAGTAACAAGAAGGATCAGTCTCAGTGCTGCATGTAGAGTGTCCGTCTCTACTGGGGCTGCTATCATACTGACTATAGAACTGAAGAGATAAACACTGAACTTAGTAACAAGAAGGATCAGTCTCAGTGCTGCATGTAGAGTGTCTGCCTCCACTGGGGCTGCTATCATACTGACTATAGAACTGAAGAGATAAACACTGAACTTAGTAACAAGAAGGATCAGTCTCAGTGCTGCATGTAGAGTGTCCGTCTCTACTGGGGCTGCTATCATACTGACTATAGAACTGAAGAGATAAACACTGAACTTAGTAACAAGAAGGATCAGTCTCAGTGCTGCATGTAGAGTGTCCGTCTCTACTGGGGCTGCTATCATACTGACTATAGAACTGAAGAGATAAACACTGAACTTAGTAACAAGAAGGATCAGTCTCAGTGCTGCATGTAGAGTGTCCGTCTCTACTGGGGCTGCTATCATACTGACTATAGAACTGAAGAGATAAACACTGAACTTAGTAACAAGAAGGATCAGTCTCAGTGCTGCATGTAGAGTACGCCTCCACTGGGGCTGCTATCATACTGACTATAGAACTGAAGAGATAAACACTGAACTTAGTAACAAGAAGTAGCTACAAATATGCATCAACCCATTTAATAAGTGAATATGCTTTTGATTTTTTTGCTCCTGAATTTCTGAACCAATACACTGTAATGTCCAAACCAATCATTTTGAGGAAAGGAGAAATGCATGGAAACAAGCTTATCATTGAAGAATTAGTTTCGATTAACCGACTTAACCCTTTCCCAAACGACAAAATTTTAGGGCGATCCACTTCAAAAAGTGCTACAAATGACAAAGTGGATGTTATTAAAGATATAATTTGTGTAAAATATGGAACAGAAAATGTTGAGACAAAAGGAGAAACTGCTGGTTATCAGCAGTTTCTCCTTTTGTTTCAGTGTTTTCCCAAGCCTTTTTCTATTATTGACGTCAAAACCAGGTCTTGTTTGGGAAAGGGTTAAAGGCACTTTTAACAATATTTCCAGTCATATAGCAGTGGCTAAAGCACCTAAACATGGATTTCTGGTATTTCTACCAATTTTTTCAGAGCATGAAACAATCATTCAGAGGAAATGATAAAATGGGGTAAAGGCATACTCAAGTCATTTTAAATGTAAACGCTATGTTGTGGGTACTCATTTGAGTCATCTCAGCAAATCAATTCTAACAAGGACCCCCAACAAAGATTTTGATTAACAATAAATTACAAGTTGCTTTTACCCCTTCTCATCTCTAGCTGTGATCATTACCTAATTATTTTGGAAATTTGAGCCGAGTTTAACCCAGATATGATCACATGCTCTTTCTTGTCTTCGCTAGTAGACTGTGCGGCCTGGTCAGTGTCCATTTTACTGTCTGGAGAGGTGGACGGTTGATCGTTGTTCTCCTCTTTCTTCTCATTGGACTGTTTGATTTCTGCAGGGGAGGGGCTGGTTAACATTATAGGCCGTCTATTGGAGGTTTCTTCATTGATCTGAAAAATATCAACACAAAAAACTCAGAGTTCAACAGAAAGACCAAAACAGAACAAGGAGCATGCTAGGAAAACATTCAAGGTTATGCAAAACAAGTCACATGAAACGTGTCTTCCTTCACTTTATTGTTTAACATTTACAACAAACATCATGGAACTAGATGCCGAAGGGCAACATGTCGAGCCCGCTCATTTTGAAGAAAGAAGACCATACCTATGTCTACAGCTGTCATTACAATGGCGTTGTAAAAGTGGGGACAAAATAAGTTGGAATGATGGGGATCATGGTGAGACAGTTTATTGTTCACAAAATATTACATGTCTATGTATTTATAACGAGATACCAGAATGGATTAATTTGAGTATACATATGTGACCCGTCACGCTAAAAGGGACCTTATGCTAAGTCCATAAAACCAAATTCCGAGAAATATACCAGACCAAGCAGAAGTCCATCCGATGTCGTATTTGGAAAACGAAAATATTGTAAGGTAGAGAAAACATTCTAGATTCAGAAAATACTTAAACGTGCCAAGTTATTTCTGAATCCCTCCATCCATGGTGAAGTTATGGCCCGGACAAGCAAAAATCATCTCATTTTTGACATTTGACCTCCAAGTTTGACCTTGACCTTTGAGCTTGGAATCTGGTTCTTGCACGCGACACTCTGCCTTACTGAGCTTGACATTTGTGCCAAGTTATTTCTGAATCCCTCCATCCATGGTGAAGTTATGGCCCGGACAAGCAAAAATCATCTCATTTTTGACATTTGACCTCCAAGTTTGACCTTGACCTTTGAGCTTGGAATCTGGTTCTTGCACGCGACACTCTGCCTTACTGAGCTTGACATTTGTGCCAAGTTATTTCTGAATCCCTCCATCCATGGTGAAGTTATGGCCCGGACAAGCAAAAATCTTCTCATTTTTGACATTTGACCTCCAAGTTTGACCTTGACCTTTGAGCTTGGAATCTGGTTCTTGCACGCGACACTCCACCTTACTGAGCTTGACATTTGTGCCAAGTTATTTCTGAATCCCTCCATCCATGGTGAAGTTATGGCCCGGACAAGCAAAAATCTTCTCATTTTTGACATTTGACCTCCAAGTTTGACCTTGACCTTTGAGCTTGGAATCTGGTTCTTGCACGCGACACTCCGCCTTACTGAGCTTGACATTTGTGCCAAGTTATTTCTGAATCCCTCCATCCATGGTGAAGTTATGGCCCGGACAAGCAAAAATCATCTCATTTTTGACATTTGACCTCCAAGTTTGAACTTGACCTTTGAGCTTGGAATCTGGTTCTTGCACGCGACACTCTGCCTTACTGAGCTTGACATTTGTGCCAAGTTATTTCTGAATCCCTCCATCCATGGTGAAGTTATGGCCCGGACAAGCAAAAATCTTCTCATTTTTGACATTTGACCTCCAAGTTTGACCTTGACCTTTGAGCTTGGAATCTGGTTCTTGCACGCGACACTCTGCCTTACTGAGCTTGACATTTGTGCCAAGTTATTTCTGAATCCCTCCATCCATGGTGAAGTTATGGCCCGGACAAGCAAAAATCTTCTCATTTTGACATTTGACCTCCAAGTTTGACCTTGACCTTTGAGCTTGGAATCTGGTTCTTGCACGCGACACTCCGCCTTACTGAGCTTGACATTTGTGCCAAGTTATTTCTGAATCCCTCCATCCATGGTGAAGTTATGGCCCGGACAAGCTCCATCCGGACGGACGCACGCACTAACGCACGCACTAACGCACGCACGCACTAACGCACATACACCGAACCGCCATTGTGACAACTATGTCGAGCTCACCGCAAGCGGGCTCGACAAAAATGAGAATACACTAACCTGTACCATTGAGTTGAAGTATACAGTATATCTCCTTCTAGCAGCAGAAAATCTGACACTGGCCTCCCCAGCCTGGTACGCATCATCTATAACTTTATTGTTGCCCGGACTGTATTTACACCAGCGACCACTCGTGTCATCAAACCACTTCCATGTATGACAGTTCTCCTGCAGAATAATCACAAGATCAAACATTGAAACTGAGGAAAAGTCTATAAGATAAGAAGGGGGCTAAATTAATCATTGACAAAAGCGATTAAACCATATTATATAAGCCATATAACAGAGTATGTGACTTAAAGTAAGTGTCAGCTCGCTATAAAGAGGATCTAATTTTGATGCCATGCAGAAGTTTATATGGGAAATTTCAACATGAGTAATGGTGTATTTCCCATAATATGCAAAATCAAGGAGCACTAATTTAAGCTTCTAGATTCCATCCAAATTGAGGCAATATGTTAAAACTAAAGACTATGAATCTTACCAGTGTTTTTTCTGCTTCAGCTTTTCGTTTGGATATCACAGACACTTTTTCATATAAATCTAACAACAATAACAAGGGAGCCAGCCATCTGTAATACAAGGTGTTAAAATATAGACTTGTATCTCCATACCTTAATAGGAAAAGTAATTTTGCATTTTTACACTTTCCCTAATGGCATAAGTTTGGACCACAATTTCAATGATGCTGAAGACAACAAACGGGTGTTGATAATAAAGGGATTTGTGTACAATATATAGCACAGAAAATATTGAGGCACATGAAGGAAACACTGATTATCAATTTTTCTTGGACTCAATGTTTTCCAAACATCAGCTATACAAGCTTAAAAAGCACCATTGTTTGGGAAAGGGTTAAAGGAAGTATTTTTTAAAGAAACACAATACTATTTTCTCCTTGTCCCTCAATATTCCTTAATCTGTTGAATCAAAATATTAAATTCTTTGTACATTAAATTTGTTGTTGGCAAATTTCAATTAAGACTGATCTACAATTTTGTTGTTTGGAAAAGTTGACAAGTTTTCATAATCCAGTTCCTTTCATATTTTATGATACAGACTATGGAATATATAGCTTACTTTGGTGTGGGAGCGTTTTTCACGGCCAGAAGATAATCTTTGCCTGCAGACATGACCTGAACCAACATATCTGTCAGGTTGTTTGTCTCTACAGCTTTAGCACATGGAATCATTGTCTCCTGAAATTAAAAATACACTCTAAATCAAAACCCTTTCACAAAAGCCAAATTTTTAGGGTCAAACTTGAAATGGATGCAAACAGAAAATATTGTGAGAAATGATTATTAGCAGTTTCTTATTTTTCCTCAATTTTTTCTCAGGTCTTGTTCGGGAAATGGTTACACTTCATCATTGAAGAGAATTAGTTAAATGAATGGATTTTACTTGACATTGTACAGCTATTGAATTACATTGCACAGCTGATTCACATAAACGTGAGTACTTGGTATTTCTCACATCATTACATTTCAGTTCCAACCACCTATCAGACTTTTGTAGAAAGTCATAGAAGATATTGACCAAGCTGGGACTTGAAACTATCCAGTGTTTGGAGACAAATGTACAAAAGTATCCACAGCCTAGAAAATTACTTAAACACTAACCTCAAACAGAAGACTGAACAGATGTATTCTACTGGCAAACTTGGCCGCTTCTGTTTGTGTTACCTCTGTGTTGGTTTCAGACGGGTTGGACTGGGCTAGGATATTCTTGGATAATGTCTTCACCTGCACATGTACCAATGAAATACTATAATTGTAAGAGATATTATTTTTAGTATTTAGTTCATGATCAAATATTTCCCAGTCCCCGCTTGTGGGGAAAAGTAAAATAGAAATTTTAGCACAAAATACATATCAATGTCCATGTCTTATTTCAAGTAAATGAAGTAATAAGATCATCAAATTTAAGGTGACCATGACCTGGGGACAGATGACTTGTATATTCTACATATCGTCGGTGTAATTGCAAAACCTCGAATGTCAATTCTTGCAATTTTCAAAGTACAAACTTGTGTGCCCTGTTTAGACAATTCTCGAATGTTTTGAGATATTTTTACTGATCAGTTTTAATGACACATGATTTGCGAACAACATGTCAAAATTTCAAGTAAAACATTTCAGTTTGGGAAAAGTTATTACTCTTTTTCCCATCCCTTTAAAAATTTTCAAAAACGAGAAACGAGGTTTTGCACGAGATACAAGGTTTTGCATTTACAGTGACGATATGCTCTACAGCACCAAAATCCAAGGATTCTGTTTTTCTTTAAATTTTTAACAAGATAAAAAGTGCACTCTGGGTATAACGAGATCGCCAGGACATCAATCGATGTCTCCTTATAGCCATGTCTCGCTAAAGCCGAATTGTAACAGTATGCGAAAAAAAAAATATCATATGCCCATGTCTACTTTCGCTTTCACAGGAAGTGAACTATGGCACATTTATAACCTCCTTTTTAGAGAGTATAGATAGATAACTCTTGATATTTTAATACACACCACTTAGAGTAAAATATGAACATTACACTGTACAGTTTATAAGTGTGTTAGAAATACAAATGTATATGTACATCATGAAATATAAATTTGAAAAAAAAAAACTTTGATTTTTCATAGTCTTTGAGGTAAATTCCTTTTCTAATTCATTACTGATTTCAAATTAAAGGAAATAGCTTTCCGCTTTTTAGTAGTGTCTCCCCTATTTTCCAAATTGCAAATTCATGAACACATGTTGATGATTAAAGCCTTCATTGCAAACAAACCTTGAATATCATCGATGTTAGTATAAAAGTTAATAAGTCAGCTGGATTTAAGTCTGAGTTACGATGTTTTGTATTTACACATTGTCAATATGACAAAAGGTAGATTGGAACGTATTAGTCCAATAATTGATAGATAATTACCTTGAAATGTTATTGCAGACGACACGCTTTAGGGCCAGAATTCGTTAATATGTGAAAAATAGAGACGGGACCAAGGAAATATGTACGCTATAGCCAATTTTTTCGCTCAAAAGCCGATATAAAACAAATGAACATAGATGACAGGGACCTTGTAATGTACCCATTATATATCAGGGGTCTCGTTTGCCAAAATTTGGGGCCGTTATTCGGCCCCATTCCCAATGGCAAAAAGTATCTTTTTTTCCCAATTCTCTGGTGAAAATTCCCAATGAAGACCCAGAATGCCCCATGTTAAGACCTCATCTTCATTTACAAATATTTTGAAGACAGTTTTAGAGTAGATTCTTAAATAAGAGTATGTACAAATGCATTTTACACCACTACAGTCTAATTTGCAGCTGAAACTGAGAGACAGTATGAATACAAACTTGTCTTAGTTTTTCCCAATTTAAGTTAAAACGTCGCTATTTTTCCCAATTTTACTGGCCCCTGGCCCCAAACACTAGATGCCGAAGGGCAACATGTCGAGCCCGCTCATTTTGAAGAAAGAAGACCATACCTATGTCTACAGCTGTCATTACAATGGCGTTGTAAAAGTGGGGACAAAATAAGTTGGAATGATGGGGATCATGGTGAGACAGTTTATTGTTCACAAAATATTACATGTCTATGTATTTATAACGAGATACCAGAATGGATTAATTTGAGTATACATATGTGACCCGTTAAGTTATTTCTGAATCCCTCCATCCATGGTGAAGTTATGGCCCGGACAAGCAAAAATCATCTCATTTTTGACATTTGACCTCCAAGTTTGACCTTGACCTTTGAGCTTGGAATCTGGTTTTTGCACGCGACACTCCGCCTTACTGAGCTTGACATTTGTGCCAAGTTATTTCTGAATCCCTCCATCCATGGTGAAGTTATGGCCCGGACAAGCAAAAATCATCTCATTTTTGACATTTGACCTCCAAGTTTGACCTTGACCTTTGAGCTTGGAATCTGGTTCTTGCACGCGACACTCTGCCTTACTGAGCTTGACATTTGTGCCAAGTTATTTCTGAATCCCTCCATCCATGGTGAAGTTATGGCCCGGACAAGCAAAAATCATCTCATTTTTGACATTTGACCTCCAAGTTTGACCTTGACCTTTGAGCTTGGAATCTGGTTCTTGCACGCGACACTCTGCCTTACTGAGCTTGACATTTGTGCCAAGTTATTTCTGAATCCCTCCATCCATGGTGAAGTTATGGCCCGGACAAGCAAAAATCTTCTCATTTTTGACATTTGACCTCCAAGTTTGACCTTGACCTTTGAGCTTGGAATCTGGTTCTTGCACGCGACACTCCGCCTTACTGAGCTTGACATTTGTGCCAAGTTATTTCTGAATCCCTCCATCCATGGTGAAGTTATGGCCCGGACAAGCTCCATCCGGATGGACGCACGCACTAACGCACTAACGCACGCACGCACTAACGCACGCACTAACGCACTAACGCACATACACCGAACCGCCATTGTGACAACTATGTCGAGCTCACCGCAAGCGGGCTCGACAAAAAATTGGTAGCAAGACCCCTGTATATGGTATCTCGTATTACCCAAACTCCTTATACATGGAGTGCACTGTATTGTCTTTTGAAATATTAAATGCAACATTTTATTTAGTATTTATTGTTCTAATTGCAGACATATGTATACATCTTTTTAAACCATTTGATATATCTGGATATTTTGAAAGATATTGACAATCATTTAAGTATAGAGCAAGTAGAACTAGCTGCCTCACCTCTTCCACTAGTTTAGTAAGAATCATGGTCTGCCATTTTACACCATTTCTCTGAGTAACCACGTTGATCAGGTCACAAACTCTGTATACAGTCTCCGGTAATGTATCAAGTAAGGCCAGACAACCTGTAGATGAAGATCTTTATGATAGTCAAAGGCAAATAATAAAGATATCAATAGAGACATCAAAATGTCAGATGAACCAGGCACGCAAGATAAACACTCTGGAAAGTTTAACTTCAGTCAGATTGACACTGTAGAGATGAGCAGAGAAATATTTTCTAACAAATGGATGGTCAAAAAGACAAACAGTGCAGTTAAGTTGATGTAAAAACTAAATACTTAGATTCTCATTTTAGCATGACAGGTCTCTTTTTCCCACAGCTGTAGTTAACTGTCACCTACTGTAATCCCATTTTTTGACATCTTGATAAATTATCATCATAGATATACAGGATAAAAGATGCCATAAATACTGGAGATTAATTATAGATTGGGGTTGAACACCTCTTTCAACTACTAGTATGTTCATGTCAAGCAGCTGGAGCACCTAACCATGGATTCCTGGGACTACCACAATATCCAAATCAAGCCTCCAGCTGCTCTCCAAAATAGATGATTCTAAACCATTGGTGACAGACAACACTTGTCAAATGTCAAACTCACGACCCCTGGGATAAATACTTGAGAGTTTGAAGTTATGAGATCTGGGACTAGGAAGTTCGGTGTATTATTAACTAGACAGCCCTGGCCTGGAAGCGCTCCACAGGCCTCAATTGTTTGTCTTGTTTAATGCAATTTCAAAAGTTCAGGCTGTGCAAACCAGCAAATGCATGACTGCTTTAACAACAATAATTTAACGAGTCTCGATTTAAAGGGACATTTCATTCCAATTTCAATTTTTTAAAGTATGTCTTGATGCCAAGATTGGTTATTCTAATGAGTATAAATACTATTAGTTTTTTGAAGTTGTTGCCAATAAGCGAGAAACACGCATTTAAAGTTTAGACAAAATCGATAAATTGCATATAAATCCGAACTGTTGTCCACAACAATTTGTTTAATTTTAACACAAAGATATAAATTTCTCGTAAACGGCGCAATATTTTGGCTTAAAATTTTCAGAATTTTCATAAGGAAATATGCTCTTTCAGATAAAAATAAAAGTAAAATTTATGACAAAAAATTCTGAAATGTCACTTTAAAAGGACCACTGCTAGATAACTCAGGCGAGAGTGAAACAAACACAGGTGGCAATTTTGTCAAATTCGAGAGCACATAACTTACGATGTTATATGTCTATCAAGCTTAGGATGACACTAAAGCAAGATCTTAACTTCACCAAAGTGGACAAATACCCCCCACTAGGGCCTTGTCACTGAAAAAGTGCTATCGGTCAAATTAAAATTTAAGTGGCATAACTCTAAAACTAATGACTGGATCAAAATGAAAATGGCAGGTGCACAACTTCATATGATACAGATAGGAAACATCCTGATAAACTTTCACCAAAATTGGTCAAAAACTGTGGGAGGAGAAGAGGACACAAGATTATGTCCACCCCCCTCCTTAAAAACTTCAAAGTGGAATAACTCTAAAACTAATGACTGGATCAAGATGAAAATTGCAGGTGCACAACTTCATATGATAAGAAACATCCTGATAAGATTTCAGAACAAGAGCTGTCCGAAGACAGCGCGCTCGACTTTCTAAGTGCTGGACTTTCTAAGTTGCTAAGTATAAAGGGGGCATAACTCCAAATATAGTGGAGCCAGGGTCATGGGCCCTAGTAGTAAGGTAGAGGGTGTGATGGTGAATAAGTATTCCAAGTTTGGGTTGAATCCCTTTGATAGTATGGAAGTTATTGATGTTTGAAAAAACTTTAACCTTGGTTGCAACGCCAACGCCGACGCCAACGCCGACGCCCGGGTGACAGTATAAGCTCTCATTTTCTTCGAAAAGTCGAGCTAAAAATTGGACGAAAACTGTGGGAGGAGAAGAGGACACAAGATTAAGTCCACAGACGGACAGACAGACGGACGCACAAACCCAATTCCAGTATACCTCCCCATAACTTTGTTGTGGGGGGTATAATTACAAGCATGTAAGATCTCATGGTCAGTAAGATTCTCTTAAAAGTTTTGTATTGATTGATTTATATTTATGGTTGTTAGAGCGAAAATAAAGCCTAAAATATCAATTTTGTCAATTTCAAGAGCACATTACTCATGACGTAAAATTCAGAAAAAGCTGAAAATTAGACTTTGGTAAGATATTATAGTCGCCTACATTCTGTCCAAGTTTTGTCTTGATTGGTCAATATTTGTAGTTGCTACAGTGAAAAATCAAAATAAAAGCAAAAATGGCAATTTTGTCAATTTCAAGGGCACATAACTAAAGATATAAAATTCAAAGAAGCTGAAAATTAAACACAGGCAAAATCTTACGGTCACCAACATTCTGTCCAAGTTTTGTCTTTATTGATCAATATTTGTAGTTGCCAGAGTGAAAAAGAAGTCAAAATAAAGTCCAAAATGGCTATTTTGTAAATTTCAACGGCTCATAACTCATGATGTAAAATTCACATGAAGCTAAAATTATACCAAGGCAAGATCTTATAGTCACCAGAATTCTGTCCAAGTTTTGTCTTGATTGGTCAAAATTTGTAGTTGCTAGAGTGAAAACAGTCAAACAAGCCATTTTTTACATTCAAGGGCAGATAACTCCAGACTCTCTTCTTCAATTAGAATTCTTTGAAGGAATCTAAGAGTGTATCACCTATGGATCAGCAGGGTCAGACACTAACTTTTTAAGCAGGTGTCCTGAATGCATAATTGAGCAAAATCAGGGACACATCACTCTGTAAAATGCAGAATTACAGGGGTCCCTACTTAAATTTTGGTGTCCTCGGGATCCCGGGACACTGTTAGTGTCAACCCCTGATCAGTTCTGTGGAGTTTGATTAAAATCCATCCAGTTATTTTTTGAGAAGAAGATTTTAAAAGAAAAAGTTTATGGACAGACGGACTGGAGCATGGATCGCCATGACAATAGCCTGATGGTCTGAGGAGCTAAAAACTTAAATTTTAGACTATGCGAGTTTTTCCTTGTTCCTAGACAACCCTTAAAGTGACATTTCACAATTATTTTTACATAAATTTCACTTTTATTCTGTCTGAAAGAGCATCTTTTCTTATGAAAATTCTGAAAATTTCAAGTCAAAATATTGAACCGTTTACGAGAAATATATATTTTTGTGTTAAAATTAAACAAATTGTTGTGGACAACAGTTCAGATTTATATAGAATTTGTCATTTCTGTCTCAACTTTAAAAGCGTATTTTTCGCTTATAAATAACAACTTCAAAACACTGATAGCATTTCTACGCATTAGAATAAACAATCTTTGCATCAAGACATACTTGTAAACAAGAGCTGTCACTGTAAGATGACAATGCCCCCGACACCGCTTTGATTTTAAATTATGGCCAATCTATGTTCAAGGTCAAGGTCATCCAGGGGTCAAGGTCACCAAAGTATGTGCCTACAGAAAGGTAATGTACCAAGGAATGGTGTGGTAAAGTATGAAGCTAATATGTTAAGTAATAAGGAAGTTATGGCCAATGTTAAAGTTTTTGGACGGAATGACGGACAGACGACGGACGGACAGACGGACGGACGGACAAGTCAAATTTATGATGCCTCCCTATCGGGGGCATAAAAATGAAATAAATGTGAAATGTCACTTTAATTGTGTATAAAAACTCACCAGGAAACAGTTGATCTGTAAACTCATCCAGTAGAGATTTCTCTAGTGGACTTTCATCCACCTTCACCTCTACTTTTGGTGACTCTTCTTCTGGCTTTTTCTCCTCTTCCTTCTGTGAAATATGACAAAGAACAAGATGTGTTTGTGAAACACAAATGCCCCCGAAATGGCCATTTTTCGAAAATGTTAAGTTTTCGTGGAGTAAAGGGTTGATAAGGGTTAATGGATGACCTTGAGGAAGGTCAAATTGCATGGAACAGATAGATATTGTTGAAAGGAAGTTGCATACCAAATTTGAGCTTTGTATGTCCAATAGTTTTGGAGAAATGGCAAAGGTTAAGTTTTCAGGTTAAGTTTTCGGACAGACGGACGGACGGACAGACAGACGGACAGACGGACAGACGGACAGACGGACAGACAGACAGACAGACAGACAGACGGACATGAGTAAAACAATATGCCCCCGATCTCTCGATACGGGGGCATAAAAAATTAAGATCTCTTAATTATGAAATAATAACAAGTTTAGCGGTCTTTATTGCGCACAGAAAAACCGATGTGCGACGGACTACATGTGTAGGTAAAAACCGAGGTGCACAGCGCTAAGGTATTTGTCTTAACATGTAGTCCAGAGCACAGAGGTTTTTATTGCGCAATAAAGACTGCTTAACTTGTTATTATCTCCATTATAACACTCTAAATAACAAAACACACATTCGAAATGTGTAATTTTGTGTAAATTCTGCCATTAATTAGTTATTGGCGTAGGAAACGCATTGGCGATTTAGTGACGTCATTGATAACGTCATTTGACGTTACCTTGACACCACATGATGTTTTGGCGCATACACAAAGCATAATTACATGGAGTCTTTATTGTATGAATAAAACCCGATGCAGTTCTTCTTTCGCTATATACGAGGGACGGTCGGAAAGTAGTTGGACTTTTGACTAGTTTTCTAAAACCATTCAATTTTTTGCAAAATTCTTTCTACACTCTTTGAACAAATTGTCCATCTATGTCTATGCATTTTGCCTTATTCGTGGGAGCTTTATTTTTCCCATTATTAACCATGACGTAGACCCACTGTATTAGGTACAGTTTAACAGTCGGTATCAAAGGCACCATGGTATCAAATTTCTTCCCAGCAAACGTTTTTTTTTTCGGTTCTAGACACAAATGTGGCGAGGTCTGGGTTATGCGAAGGGTAGAACAACTATTGTCATGTGTAAGAGCTGATAATCTCCACTGTAGATGCGGTAGTATGGGAGCGTGCGTAATCATGCAGTAGTGAACATTTTTCTTTGCTAATCTGGGACGCGTTTACTTCAGCATTTATTCTTAGATTTTTTTAAATTACTTCAGAATTGTACTTGGAAATGACAGTTTTTACCATTTGACAAAAAATGAGTAACTATCAATCCTCGTGAATCCTCAAAAGCAACAAACATGAATACCAACCGAAGGTAACAGCTTAATCTTTTCTGAGGTGGGGAAGCAGCTCGTTTCCATGAATGCTTTGACTGAGATTTTATCAAAAGTTCGTAATTACGAACCTGCATTTAATCTTCAGTGATAATTAGTTCAAAAACTTAACTCCTTTGCGTTAAAATGACTAAAATATTCTTTTGTATTGGTTAACCTTGTTGTCCCTCTAACAAATATCCTAAGGTACATAAAACACCTATCACGTATAAGTGGACGGAATATTGTATATACACAACTATCTTTGAAAAAAAAAACAGACCACATTATTGGCAAATGGATGTAGATTCCAACAATATATAATGTGTTTATACAATTGCAAATGGAGAGACAGGAGCACGAAAAGTCCAACTACTTTCCGACCGTCCCTTGTATGAATTTTACGGAAACGTGTTATAATGAGATTTCTAACCTTATCAATCTTTTACACTTTTACTTCTAGGTATATTTGCAGTATAAAATGTCTTTGTATATATTTCAAAGCATGTATTCCTTCTGACGTATTCAATCTATAACAAAGGCTATGACTCCATTAAATATTTACAATAAATGTGCCAATTTCTACACAATACAAGAATTGTATCACATCAATGTCATCTGGTTAATCATCTTCAACAGATGGAAATAAGAGATCATTTATCCATTCTGTCTCTTTGATCAGTGCAGCACTACAAATTATTATCAGACCATTGACTTACTTCACTATCTGTCATATCTTGTCCCAGGGACATGGCTATAGCCTGTAACATCTGCTGGTCTTCACTAAATGATACAACTAAACTACTGAAATATTGAGAGTAAAGGAGAAAACGCCTGTTGCCTTACTTCACTATCTGTCATATCTTGTCCCAGGGACATAGCTATAGCCTGTAACATCTGCTGGTCTTTACTAAATGATACAACTAAACAGCTGAAATATTGAGAGTAAAGGATAAAACGCCTGTTGCCTTACTTCACTATCTGTCATATCTTGTCCCAGGGACATGGCTATAGCCTGTAACATCTGCTGGTCTTCACTAAATGATACAACTAAACTACTGAAATATTGAGGGTAAAGGAGAAAACGCCTGTTGCCTTACTTCACTATCTGTCATATCTTGTCCAAGGGACATGGCTATAGCCTGTAACATCTGCTGATCTTCACTCAGATCCATATCTAGCCCTGGTAAACCCTGTAAGTTAGAATGGAATGTGGTTAACAGAACAGCTGATAAGACTTAAAGGGTGTTTGTATATTTACTTCGTAAGTGATTATTTCTTGAACATTTTTACAATGATCATTTATGTAACTGGACAACCAAAGCTTAGGGAACAAGATGTGTTTGTGAAACACCAATGCCCCCGAAATGGCCATTTTTCTAAAATGTTTAAGTTTTCTGGGAAAGAATTGATAAGGGTTAACAGGTAACCTTGAGGAAGGCCAAATTGCATGGAACAGATAGATACCATTAAAAGGAAGTTGCATACCAATTTTGAGCTTTGTATGTCAAATACTTTCGGAGAAAAGGCAAATGTTAAGTTTTCGGACAGACAGGTGGACGGACGGATGGACAGACAGACAGACACAACTAAAACAATATGCCCCCGATCTTTCAATACCGGGGCATAAAAAACAATATGTGATTCTGATACCATATGCCCCAAAAATGGCATTTTTTGAGAAAAGGCCAATTTTAAGTTTTTGGACAGAGAAACCAAGGACAGACATGAGTAAAACAATGTGCCCCTGGGAATTAACTTGGACTTTAGCAATTTTCTAATTATATTGTGGCAGAAAGAGCACCTAACCATGTATTCCTGGAGTCTCTATCACCAGTACAACAATAACATCCAATTAAGCTTCCAGTTACTCATTCTGGCTCCAAAGTTATCATATACATGGTTATCAACATTGTAAGATTTTGACAAATCATATTTTTATTAACATCCATTTCATCATCTGCAGTGGCTGTCACACTGTAACTGTAAGTTTCTGTATTTGTTAACTGACCTGTGTTTGAGGTCGGAGGTCAGATCCCCGGACCAGCAGGTACTCTGTAGCTTCCTCTATAGACTGACAGTGGGTCAGAGCCTCTAGACATCGCGCTCGACTAAATCCCATCTCCATTAACTATGTAAAACAACAAGATACAGTCATCATTTTGGTAAGGTGGACGGTTTTCTCATTCCCTTGCTCGATAACTAATTCACTATGACTTAACCTAGTATTGACAGATTTCCTTTTAACATTTGCCCAAATTTAAAGATGTTTTCAGTCAGTTTACTTTTTTGTAGTCTTCCTGGGTAGAAAACATTGTGAGAAATGATGAAATTGCTTGTCAGCAATTTCTTCATTATCTACAATGTTTTATAAACCCTTGTAGGGCATCCAAAAGCATCATTATGCGTTAATGGGTTAAAGGGAGAAAAACAACACTAGGAAATGTAATATAGCCAAGGATTTAAAACTTCTCTCCTATTTGAAAGTTTGTAATTTGTCCTGAATTTCAGGTTCTCTCCTAGCTAGAATTTTTCTTGAAGTTGTTGGAAGATCAAAAACTAGTAACTCTTAGTTTTGTTCAAGCTGTAATTATGAGGTTTGGACCGATAATTCTAGTTTTGTTCAAGCTGTAGTTACGAGGTTTGGACCGATAATTCTAGTTTTGTTCAAGTTGTAGTTACGAGGTTAGGACCGATAATTCTAGTTTTGTTCAAGCTATAGTTACGAGGTTTGGACCGATAATTCTAGTTTTGTTCAAGCTATAGTTACGAGGTTTGGACCGATAATTCTAGTTTTGTTCAAGTTGTAGTTACGAGGTTAGGACCAATAATTCTAGTTTTGTTCAAGCTATAGTTACGAGGTTTGGACTGATAATTCTAGTTTTGTTCAAGCTGTAGTTACGAGGTTTGGACCAATAATTCTAGTTTTGTTCAAGCTGTAGTTACGAGGTTAGGACCGATAATTCTAGTTTTGTTCAAGCTATAGTTACGAGGTTTGGACTGATAATTCTAGTTTTGTTCAAGCTGTAGTTACGAGGTTTGGACCAATAATTCTAGTTTTGTTCAAGCTGTAGTTACGAGGTTTGGACCGATAACTCTAATTTTGTTCAAGCTATAGTTACGAGGTTTGGACCGATAATTCTAGTTTTGTTCAAGCTGTAGTTACGAGGTTTGGACCGATAACTCTAGTTTTGTTCAAGCTGTAGTTACGAGGTTAGGACCGATAACTCTAATTTTGTTCAAGCTATAGTTACGAGGTTTGGACCGATAACTCTAGTTTTGTTCAAGCTGTAGTTACGAGGTTAGGACCGATAATTCTAGTTTTGTTCAAGCTGTAGTTACGAGATTAGGACCGATAATTCTAATTTTGTTCAAGCTGTAGTTACGAGGTTAGGACCGATAATTCTAGTTTTGTTCAAGCTATAGTTACGAGGTTTGGATCGATAATTCTAGTTTTGTTCAAGCTGTAGTTACGAGATTAGGACCGATAATTCTAGTTTTTTCAAGCTGTAGTTACGAGGTTAGGACCGATAATTCTAGTTTTGTTCAAGCTGTAGTTACGAGGTTTGGCCTGATAACTCTTAGTTTTGTTCAAGCTGTAGTTACCAGGTTTGGCCTGATAACTCTTAGTTTTGTTCAAGCTATAGTTACGAGGTTTGGCCTGATAACTCTTACTTTTGTTCAAGCTGTAGTTACGAGATTTGGACTGATAATTCTAGTTTTGTTCAAGCTGTAGTTACGAGGTTAGGACCGATAATTCTAGTTTTTTCAAGCTGTAGTTACAAGGTTTGGACCGATAATTCTAGTTTTGTTCAAGCTGTAGTTACAAGGTTAGGACCGATAATTCTAGTTTTTTCAAGCTGTAGTTACGAGGTTTGGACCGATAATTCTAGTTTTGTTCAAGCTGTAGTTACGAGGTTTGGACTGATAATTCTAGTTTTTTTCAAGCTGTAGTTACGAGGTTTGGACTGAAATTTCTAGTTTTTTCAAGCTGTAGTTATGAGGATTGGACTGATAACTCAGTTTTTTCAAGCTGTAGTTATGAGGTTTGGACGATAACTCAGTTTTTTCAAGCTGTAGTTACGAGGTTTGGCCTGATAACTCTTAGTTTTGTTCAAGCTGTAGTTACGAGGTTTGGCCTGATAACTCTTAGTTTTTTCAAGCTGTAGTTACGAGGTTTGGACGATAACTCAGTTTTTTCAAGCTGTAGTTATGAGGTTTGGCCTGATAACTCATAGTTTGTTCAAGCTGTAGTTGCCATTAACAATACAGTCTTCCTCACCCACCTGTTGAACATGTGCATCATTATGTTGAGGTCTACTAGCACTGTTAGCCGTGGCTCCTCCAGACACAGCACTAGCTAGTGTAGACCCAGCTGTAGAGGCTGCGCCGCTTGTACTCCCTGATGTACTTGCTGCCTCACTCTCACTCTCCTTCTTTGCCAAGTTCTCCTGAAATCAAGTTGATAATAACTCCTTCATTCTTTGTCTCACTGTCTCATGATAGTAACTTATTGAAGGGTTTAAGCACAACATTCATCAGTGTTCTAGTCATACTACAGCAGATGACCAGTGCATCTTTCCAAGTGTTCCTGGTATTCCTGGCACCAGTTCATACATAACATCAATCAGAGCCTCCAGCTGCTCATCTCAATTTAATGGTTCACAATTCATCTATTAGTGAGAGACAAAAAGGATATTGGCTGAGTCAGGGTTGGAACTCTGTCAAGACCATGTCAGATAGACCCCAAAATTACCAACTGAGCTATCTGGAAGAGAATCTATGAATTACCCTTCATAACATGTACAACAGAAAATTTAAATCTAAATACTCTGTCAGATTGTCTTAATAGCCTAATAATGAAACATTTGATTTTTCCCAAAACAAGACTTTGTTTTGACACCCATAATAGAATAGTCTTGAGAATACATTGAGGCAAAGGAAGAGAATGCTGATAACAAACATTTTCTCCTTTGTTTCAATATCTTCTTTGCTTTATTGTACAGAAAATGTAATGTAATCTATATTCGTTTTGGCATCTGACGCAGCTTTGGAATCTACCTACTCTATTATTCTACTGTTTGAGAAAGCGTTGATAAAACATTTGGATGAATTTATCCAGGTTGTAAACAGTAGCTCTGAAAATGTGTTTATATATATATCATAACTACCTTGATGATTGCTTCTGCTTTAATGATGTGACACAATATAGCAAGCATTGACTCGGACATTCTACTTCCATATACTTTCAAAGGCTTCTTATTCCACAGGACCATCACAGCAGAGAACGCATCCTAAAATATACAGAGTAAAGCAAATTATTAGATATAACTATTTGTCATTTAGCATACAGATCTCTCCTTTTATCAGCTAATGCACAATCTGTAATAACATGATACTACATCAAGGAAAAGGGTGAAAGCATTTTTTCATCAAACTCTCCAATTTTTTCAATCTGTGCCAAGTTCACATGGGTTTTATACCAGATGTATCTCTAACAAGAGACATATTGATCTCGCAAAAAAGATTTAATTGCAAAACAATTATTTTGTTAGCTTTCTTGTATTTTTCTTGTATTCTTTCTTGAGTAATTCATACAGCGGCAGCTCAGCTGAAGCCATTAACCCTTTCCAAAACTAGACCTGATTTTGATGTCCCTAGTAGTAGCTTTGGAAAACATTGTTTGTGAAACACTAATGCCCCCCAAAATTACTACTACTACTACTACTTCTACTACTACTACTACTAAGTTTTCATAAGTTTTGGAATGACAGACAGATGGACTGACAGACAGATGGACTGACAGACACAAATAAACACAAGCAGCCCAGAGGGCCTTATCGGTCAGCTGAACCCAAAGAGTAGAGAAAACATGGATCTACAGATAAGGCAGTGCTCCAGCTAGGCCCTTTTAGAAGAGCGCGGCGCCCTGCATTGCCCTGCCGTCGAAGTGCGGCGCCCTGCCCTGTAAATTGACTCTAAATTTTGCCCTAACTTGCTCAATAAGCAATTATCTTGTATATTGTCGCCTTTCTAATTGAAAAGAGGACCATGATGGTCCTATATCGCTCACCTGAACCTAAATGATATGAGCAACACTTTTGTTCAATTCAATTAATATTTATTACTTTAAGACTGAAAAAGAACTTATGGTCAATAAGGTTGTGAAAATCTAACTCATCCGAGATCTAAATCATGGTGCCAAACATTGAACAGGGCTCCAGATAAGAGGGGGTGGTGACTTTTCAAACTTCAATAATGCTGTCAGTGATCATCAAACCCTATGTTGTAGGTACTCATTTGTATCGTCTCGTCGAGACGATTCAAATGAGTACCCACAACATAGGATTTGAATTCAAAAAAACAATGTTAGGATGTCTTCACCTCCACTTATCTGTAGCCCTGATTGTATCCGAGTTTTGTCTTGATTGATAAATAATTGTAGATTCTAGAGTATAAACAAGGTCGAAAACAGCCAAAAACAACAATTTTGTCAAATTCAAGGGCACAAAACGCTCGACTATCTGATCAGATCAGACTGAAAATCAAACTCATATGAGATCTTATGGTTCCCAACATTGTGTCCAAGTTTTGTATAGATTGATCAATAATTGTAGATTCTAGAATGTAAACAAGGTCGAAACCAGCCGAAAATGGCAATTTTGTCAAATGCAAGGGCACATAACTCTCAACATTCTCGTCAGATCAGACTGAAAATCAAACTCATCCAAGATCTTATAGTCCCAACATTGTGTTCAAGTTTTGTCTTGATTGATGAATAATTGTAGATTCTAGAGTATAAACAAGGTCGAAAACAGCCAAAAACAGCAATGTTATCAAATTCAAGGGCACATTACTCTTGACTTTCTAATCAGATCAAACTGAAAATCGAAGTTACCTGAGATCTTTTAGTCTCCAACATTGTGTCCAAGATTTGTCTTGATTGGTCAATAATTGTAGATTCTAGTGTGTAAACAAAGTCGAAAACAGTAAAAAACAGCAATTTTGTCAAATTCAAGGGCACATAACTCTTGACTTTCTGATTAGATCAGACTGAAAATCAAACTAATCCCAGATCTTATGGTCCAAAACATTGTGTCCAAGTTTTGTCTTGATTGAATAATAATTGTAGATTCTAGAGTGTAAAAAAGGTTGAAAACAGCCGAAAATTGCAATTTTGTCAAATTCAAGGGCACATAACTCTTGACTTTCAGATCAGATCAGACTGAAAATCAAACTCATCTGAGATCTTATAGTCCCCAACATTGTGTCCAAGTCTTGTCTTGATTGACCCTTTCCCACACATTGGCGCTTTTGGATGCCCCACAAAATAAAGGCTTTGGAAAACATTGTGACAAGCAATTTCTTCATTACCCACAATGTTTTCTACCAAAAAAGACCAAAAAATGTTAAATTTTGTTCAATGGAACTTGTCGTCTGCAACACCTATGATTTTGGACTAGGCTAAAATTTTGCTGTTTGGTAATGTGATTCTAAAGTGTAAATCTATTTATATCCTCTATCAAACTAGATAACTCTACTTATACTGAAGAGAAGTAGTGTCAGAGTTCCTTCCCTTAGATTAACTCTTTTTGAACACAGCAAAAAAGTGGCAATTTTGCCCAATTCAAGGGCACATAACTTTCATCTTTCTGGTCAGATCAGACTGAAAATTGACCTCATCCAAGATCTTAAGGTCTCCAATATCATGTCTAAGTTTTGTCTTGATTGATCAATAATTGTAGATGCTAGAGTGTAAACAAACTTAAAAACAGCATTTTTTCACATTCAAGGGCAGATAACTCCGCACTTTCTGGTCCGATCAGGCCCATAATCGAACTTGTCCAAGAACTTATGATCGTACTTGTTTTGGCAAAGTTTGATCAAGATTGAGTAACTTTTGTGGATGCTAGAGTGTAAACACCCCAAATGTTGACGGACGGACGGACGCCGGACAAAAAGTGACCACAATAACTCACCTCGAGCACTTCGTGCTCAGGTGAGCTAATAATCAAAACTCGCTGTGATCACTGATGCGTTCAGTGGGCAGTCTCAGGGGATAACTATTTACAACCTATAAAACAGAATAAGTGCAAGGCGTGGCTTATATCGACGAGGCGACCAATCGGAACGCGTGATTGACTGATTTATTATCGAGGGGGCAGTTTTCCGATAATCTGTTGATGACAGTGCGTGCCATAAAACAATTTTTCAATTGTAAACAAACGCTGATTAGGTACTCAATCCTTACGAATTGATTGATTGAAGATTGAATGGACGATGATTAACTTTGTCACCTTTCACTGAGAAAATTTCAGATAAGTTGTAGGCTGCGATATGATATTTTACATTTTCGAAAATCGCCGCTTCACACTGGCAGTTTCGTCCCATTTTGTTTTGCAGTTTACCTTAAATTCATGGATCTTATTTCAAAACTGTAATTTACAGTCTTCGCGAAAGCCCCGCAGAAGTTTAGAGTTGAATGGCCAAAATGTCCGACGAATTGCTTCTATAAAATTCAGTTTTAAAATTCTAGTTAACCTACCGATTTCTAGTCCAATTATTTATCCATCACAAATTAAAACAAATCTGAAGTAAAGTGTAACTGATCTCAGTCTTCCACTCGAGAATATGAGCAAAAGCGTGTACCAGAAAATCAATAGTTTACATCCCTTAGCATAGAGCGTAACACTTTACTTGAAATGTAGTCAATTTGTTAATCCCTTTCCCCACAGAAATAAAATATGGTATTTTTTGTTAATGATAAAGGACAATTTGATTTTTGTTTTTTGTTATTCTCCTTTCCTCTGAATACCTGAATTGGAAAGTCTCCCTTTCAATTAATTACACTTCTGCATCCAAATAAACCCTTTACTAGATGATTTTTTTTTTTCAAAAAAAAAAAAACAAGAGCCGTCAGAGACGGACAATGCTCCCCGAATAAGGCTTTGTCACAATAAATGTATGCCATACAGAGCTAAGATTAAGCTAACAAACGATAAGCCCCCTTTTTCCATGACATACTTTTTATACGCAAATTTCAAGTAGTTTATTGTCAAGGGCATCTAATTTGCTACTCAAATATGAAATTTCATCAAATTCTGACCATTAGACTATGAGAAATTAGAGAAAAAGTGTATTTGACCTTAAGTCCCCTTTTCCCATGACGAGGCCCCAAATCCAAAAACTGGGAAAAGTACATCGGCATTATGTCATAGGGAGTTCACATGGTAAGTTTCATTTGATTTGGCCCAAGGGTTATAGAGAAATCGCTTCGGACGGACGGACGGATGGACAGACGGAATGACGGACAGACAGACGGACGGACGGACAGACGAAGCGGCGACTATATGCTCTCCCTTCGGGGAGCATAAAAAAAAAAAAGAGAGACGAGAGATCCAAATTAGAATTCCAAATTCAAAGCAAGAGTATATCACAATATTCATGTTCAAAAAAAGAAGAACTATTAATGCATTAGTGAAATATAAATTGAGACAAAGGAAGAAATTGAGCATTTCATATATTTCCCCTCTTCCCCGTGCTCTCTTCACCCTTTCAACACTGAAGCAACAATAGTTGAATGGTCTAAATTGAAAGAAACGACAGACAAAAATATTACTTAATGTAAGAAATTTATCACAACCTGCCCTCCAGACTCTGAATTCTTTACAAACTCTGTAAAGAATTTGCAGCATGGACAGCAAAAAATCAAGACAGTTGAGAGTTTATTCAATATTGTATTTCAAGGGTATGGAAAGATTTTTTTAGCATTGTTGTAAGATTTTTTTAAAATCAAAACAATGGTCTTTTGAATTAGGAATGCAGCCGTTATTCGGCACTTAATGAACAGGCATAATTTTAATTTAAGAATACTTCTAGGTGCCACTTGTCTGATGAGACCCATGGAGGGGTTGAAAAAGTCTCCCTTTGTAAATACCAAAACCCTTTTAGAAACACACCAGAGACCATAATCTTTAAGCCCTTTATAGAAATAATTTTTTTAGGGAGAGATACCCCCCCCCCCCCGGTGGCCCTAAATGAACAGACCTAAAAGAATACTTATAGGTGCCACTTGTCTAATGAGAGATATGGAGGGGTTGCAATATATCTCCCTTTTTAAATACCAAAATCCTATTTAAAACCCACCAGAGCCCATCTTTAAGCCCCTAGATTTCAAAATTTTCTTAAGGGAGACCCCCCAAACCCCCCTGGTGGGAGGGGGATGCCCCCTCCCACTCCCTCCCCCTTCTCGTCGCTTCGCGACTAGAAGTGCCCTTTCAGGGCACTTAACACCCTGCCCTTTTAAAAACCTAGCTGGAGCGCTGTAAGGTATGGATGAAATCTGTTCAAGTCGAAAATGAAAAAGTTAACTAATGACGCAACCCCCTCCCCCTCCTCCCAACACAACTATTTCATGAATTTTTTTTTTTTTTTTTTCTCTTGTACAAACTTTGTTGTCCTTGCCCTAAAAAATCTAAATACCAAATAAGAATCCAATCTAATGGCTAGTTCATGAAAATAAGATTTTTTAAGACCCTTTTTGGCCCCTTATGGGGCCCCAAAGGGATATAACTCCATGATTTGTAAAAAATCTAAAGCGGCTTCCCATGGGAACGCTTTCAGCCAAGTTTGGTTGAAATCCGTCCATTGGTTTTCAAGAAAAAGTCGAAAATGAAAATGAACAAATGACACGACACCACCCCCAAACCCCCCTCCCCAGCACGGCCATTTCTTCACAGATTTTTTTCTTTTGTACAAACTTTGTAGTCATTGTCCTGAAGACTCTAAATACCAAATGTGAATCTAATCCAACAGCCGGTTCATGAGAAGAAGATTTTTTAAGATGTACCCTATTTAGCCCCTTTTTGATAACTCCATGAATTTTAAAAAATCTGAAACGACTTTCCATGGGAATGCTTTCCGCCAAGTTTGGTTGAAATCTGTCCATTGGTTCTCAAGAAAAAGTAGAAAATGTAAATAAACTAATGATGCTACCCCACCCCCAACTTCTCCTCCCCAGCACGGCCATTTCTAGACAGATTTTTTTCTTTTGTACAGACTTTGTAATCATTGTCCTAAAGACTCTAAATATGCTGAGTCAAAAAAGAAAGTGTGCACAGAGAATAACTGGAATTTCTATCGTAAATTTGAATATTGATATTATAATATTAGTATCAAATTAAAGATAATTCAATTGCCTATATGTAGGTGTCTTTTTAAATTGAGTGAAATGGACTTTTACTTGCGTTTTCCTAAGATGTTTGAGATAGGGGTCAATTTTGAAATTCACAGAACTTGCTGACGATTGTGAGGGGATTAAAGAATGCCAATTTCTTGGGATTTCTACTTCATTTTTTATTGTGACATGTCTTCAATGAATGACGGCAAACATCTGTGGTATCACTGTTCGAATATATCGTTTCATTTTATCGTTTGGAATTCTATTGTGTTCATATTGCAAGACGTGTTCCACGTCCTGCAAATTCTTTAACTGGCCCCTTAATTTGGTGAAACTCAGGCGGAAGAGATGTTCTGCTCTACACCACCCTCATGACTTATTTTCATTTGTCCAGTGCCGATGACGATTTGCCTAATGCAGGCGTAACGTAAGATTTAGGCATTATGATAATGTGATAAACATATGGTCTCCAATCTCTTATGAGCCGTCTATCCACCTTGGTCGATTTTCAGTGTTGCTTACACACGTTTGCTTTCTGAAACGCCAAAATTGGTGTAGTTTTGAAACGTTGACGTAAGGACGTCAATGTCATGTAACGGTATTGTCTAGTCATTGCTGCATTCGAGATATCAGAACAAAGCCTATCAAAAATGTATCCTTTGTTTTGGAAACATCATTGGAAAAGCTTAATTTAAGTACGATGTCATTTAGACAACTAGATGCCGAAGGGCAACATGTCGAGCCCGCTCATTTTGAAGAAAGAAGACCATACCTATGTCTACAGCTGTCATTACAATGGCGTTGTAAAAGTGGGGACAAAATAAGTTGGAATGATGGGGATCATGGTGAGACAGTTTATTGTTCACAAAATATTACATGTCTATGTATTTATAACGAGATACCAGAATGGATTAATTTGAGTATACATATGTGACCCGTCACGCTAAAAGGGACCTTATGCTAAGTCCATAAAACCAAATTCCGAGAAATATACCAGACCAAGCAGAAGTCCATCCGATGTCGTATTTGGAAAACGAAAATATTGTAAGGTAGAGAAAACATTCTAGATTCAGAAAATACTTAAACGTGCCAAGTTATTTCTGAATCCCTCCATCCATGGTGAAGTTATGGCCCGGACAAGCAAAAATCATCTCATTTTTGACATTTGACCTCCAAGTTTGACCTTGACCTTTGAGCTTGGAATCTGGTTCTTGCACGCGACACTCTGCCTTACTGAGCTTGACATTTGTGCCAAGTTATTTCTGAATCCCTCCATCCATGGTGAAGTTATGGCCCGGACAAGCAAAAATCATCTCATTTTTGACATTTGACCTCCAAGTTTGACCTTGACCTTTGAGCTTGGAATCTGGTTCTTGCACGCGACACTCCGCCTTACTGAGCTTGACATTTGTGCCAAGTTATTTCTGAATCCCTCCATCCATGGTGAAGTTATGGCCCGGACAAGCTCCATCCGGACGGACGCACGCACTAACGCACGCACGCACTAACGCACGCACTAACGCACGCACGCACTAACGCACTAACGCACATACACCGAACCGCCATTGTGACAACTATGTCGAGCTCACCGCAAGCGGGCTCGACAAAAACGACACATTTTACGCCGGCTCAAGAGACTAGCAAGACTTGCGTGTGAAATCTGTCGTGTTTATTAGGACGTATCATCTTTGAATATTCAGCAATTTGAACTGTTATGTTTGATTTAGCTTTTATACACTTTGAATGCAGATTTTAGACAAAAAACTTTATCATGAAACATTTGTTTTGATAACCATTCGCAAAAAGGTACATTCAGCGTTTGGCGCTTTGCCAGCCAATTTAATAATCCAAAGTTGCTCTCCGTGTCAATAAACATGAGGAAGTTGATAGTTTAACTCCGTGTAGAAGTTTGGTTGGGTTAATGACAGCCGTTACGTAGATATATTAAGTAGAAGTATGCACACTTTCTTTTTTGACTCAGTATACTAAATGTGAATCCAATCCAACAGCCGGTTCATAAGAAGAGGATTTTCTAAGATGTACCCTATCTAGCCCCTTTTTGGCCCCTTATGGGGCGGGCCCCAAAGGGAGATAAATCCATGATTTGTACAAATCTAAAGCGGCTTCCCATAGGATGCTCCCTGCCAAGTTTGGTTATAATCCGTCCAATGGTTCTCAAGAAGAAGTCGAAAATGTTACAAGTTAACGCACAACGCACGACGACGGACAAAAAACGGTCGCGATAGGTCACCATGACCTTTGGTCAGGTGACCTAAAAATACTCCCAATCTTTTGATACAGAGGCATAAAGAGAATAAATTGCTGATAATCGACAATTTCTTCATTTCTTTCAACATTTTCTAGCCTATAACATACTCTTTTTTAATTTCTTAACCCATTCCCAAACGGCAAAATTTTAGGGTGATCCAATTCTAAAGCTGCTGCAGACATCAAAATGGATGTTGAAAAAGACTGGATTTGTGTAAAATATAGCATAGAAAATATTGAGGCAAAAGGAGAAACTGCTGGTTATCAGCAGTTTCTTCTTTTGTTTCAATGTTTTCCCAAGCCTTTTCTGTTAGGGCCGTCAAAACCAGGTCTTGTTTGGGAAAGGGTTAATTAATGGCAGATGTAAACAGAAGTCCCTGACATTTCTCTTGTCAGTAAAAACCCAACATTCAATCTCATCCATCAGCTGCTTATGCCATATAAATGATATATCCATAAGCGAGAAACAAGTGATTTTTGTCTTATTAACAACAATAGTACTCCATTTCAAAGAACATTAAAGTCCCTCAACATTATCATGGGACATCTGCTTAAGCCTGTCTTACAACCAGTCGTACGTGCTCCTGCGTGCGGTCTGCGTCTAAAACGTACGCTTAGTCTTGCGATGCAGGCACATGCAACGTACGATTTTGATGGACGCAAGCACAACGCAGACTGCTAGCAGCAAAGAATTGATCAGACAATATTTTGAGGCGCTCTTACAACCCGTCCTGCATCTTTATAAATCGTGCGATCTTGCAGTTTTAAAACATACCATTTAAAAAGACGCACGGCGGGTTGTAAGAGAGGCTCTAGTTATTGTTTAATGACCCCAATTTGTCTGTTTTCTTCAGACACACAAATAATAGATTTTGCATACAAAGTTTAAATTATCCCGGGTTAATTTTGGTGCAATATACTCACCTTTTGCATGCGTATAAGATACTGTACGGGATCAAATAGTTGGAATCCTGGCTGGCTGGACTTTGTGGGAAGCTGGTGTGGTGATTCCATCACAGTTTTGGGGTTCACCATCTTCTCTATCAACATTAACCAGGCATCCAATAGCTCTCCTGTACCATCTGTGGGATAAATATGATTCACGGTTATCCACACAATCATTTGAAGCAGTAGTGGACATATATCATTAAACATTAATACATCAATCTAAATTGCAGAGTTTATGTGAATAATTCACTATGAAAACATAATAGGAAAAGAAGAAGTCACTCAAAATACTTAAATTTACTCTATCCTTCGAACATTTAAAGCTGTAAGGTTCTTTTTCGGGTGTAGGGCCATTCCATTTACTTGAAGGTGAAGTGGGACCTCTACAGCTTTTTGGGTTGGGGAGAACACTGGTGTAGGGGCATTACCCTGATTTACTTGAAGGTGAAGTGGGACCTCTACAGCTTTTTGGGTTGGGGAGAACACTGGTGTAGGGGCATTACCCTGATTTACTTGAAGGTGAAGTGGGACCTCTACAGCTTTTTGGGTTGGGGAGAACACTGGTGTAGGGGCATTACCCTAATTTACTTGAAGGTGCAGTGGGGTCACTATGGTTTTTTGAGCTCGGGAGAATACCTTATAATCTTTAGCTCTGCTCAAAGGCAAGCTTTAAAACATTACCAGATTTTTAAGAACTCAATAATGTTTTACCTCTGTATTATGATGAAAATGTTTTCATTTCTTGCAATCAGATTTTTTTTCATGATAAATCAAAATTGACAAAAGGACAGAAAATAGTGAGAGATAGGTCAGGCAATGACAGAATCTCTGCTTGACGGTCTGTTTCTCAATCTAGTTATACTACTAGTATATCTTCATAACAAAATTTAAACAGGGAATCAGAGTAACAGATAATGGGTGTTAAGGCATTCTAACTTTGTTAAGGCATTCTAACTTTGTTAAGGCATTCTAACTTTGTTAAGGCATTCTAACTTTGTTAAGGCATTCTAACTTTGTTATTTTCAATTTAAACCCTATGTTGTGTGTACTCATTTGTATCATCTAGAGACAATTGTAATGGGTGCCAATCAAATAGGGTTTGATAAATGATTAGTGATATTTTGCACATTGAAAAGCAAATACAGCCCACCCCCTCTTATCTGTATGTCTGGGTAATACAATTACCATCATACAACTCTCTTACTTGGTAAATCAGGATCCTCCAGCCCAGCTGACGGTCTGATCTTTCCTCCAATAGATAACGCCCAGCAAAATGATCTGAAATATTGATGAATGCATCTTATTTGATTAAACTAGAACTGTCGCAAAGCGGACAAATAACCCCCACTAGCGCCTTGTCACTGAAAAAGTGCTGTAGGTCAACCGATTCTGGACTTAGAGCACAGAAATGGATTTTAAACAGTCTGATTGTGACCTTGACCATAGTGACCCAAAAACAATAGGGCACCTCCTTGGGTCATGGGCAACAACTGTGTAAAGTTTCATGATCCTAGGTCAAACGGTTCTCGAGTTAGAGCACGGAAACGAAAAAGTCTACGGACAGACGGATGGACAGGCAGATAGACAGAAATGGTGAAACCAATATACCCCCCTCTACTTCGTAGGTGGGGGGGTATAACAACTTAACCCAATACCAGGTGGCGAATTTATAAATTTAAGGGCCGTTAAGAGTAATCATGTGGGAATGAACAATTTAAGTGATGGACTTCACTTGTGCATTATTTTCAAAAATTTGCTTGCCTTAAATCGCAAATCAACTATCCTAAATTGATAGAAGATTTTCCTTTTCATTCAGATTCTTTTTGGGTAAGTCGATTCAACAGTTCATTTTCATCATAATCCAACATGCTGTCTGAGTAACTGTACTTACAGACTTTATTGACAGACCTGACAATTTGTAAATACTCAATCTCATAACTGGTTTGCAGTAGGTAGAGCTCCAGATATGAGAGAGTGACTGAATTCCTAAGTGAACAAGATGTGTTTGTGTCAAACAAATGCCCCTGAAATGGCCAATATCAAGTTTTTGGATCGAAGGACAAACAGACAGACGGCCATGAGTAAAACAATATGCTCCCGATCTTTCGATACCATGCATAAAAATATCTCAGTCCATCAGACCTTATGTTAGGTGTTCTCAAAAGAATCCTCTCATCAAGTCTATTCAAAAGAATACCCACAACATAGGGTAACAAATTATGAATGCCTTTACACTCTAACCTGTTGCTCGGAGTGGTATGCCTACAACTTACTGAAATAGTGCTTCCATTCCACCGGAGGTGACAAACTTTTGTAGCATCAAGTGGTACGGCTGTTTCTTGTCATCAAACAACAGTGGAGATGCAAAACCAACGGAGCATACCAGGAATGTCAACCTGAAACAAGAGGGCCGTTGGCCCTAGGTCGCTCACCTGAGATGGGGTTTTATAACAGATCAGACTGACAAACATACAGACTGTCAAACAAACAGAAATTTACAAATTGACCTAGATCTATGACCTTGAACCTACCTTAATATATATTTCAAATAGAACATCTACTCATGATAAAGAACACATTTACCCATACATTTTTTTAAATCCATGCATAAATGTAGATGCTATGCCCCTGATAAGCAGATTTTTACAAGAAGTCCCCTTTTTCTGTGACAAGGTTTCATATTGAAAAGCAAAGAAAAGTACCTCTTAGCAATATCATAAGCAATGCAAATATTTAGATTTGTCAAATTTGGCTCTGCGGTTATTGAGAAATTGCTTCTGACAGATTTCGTGTAATTTCTCTTTTTCTGTATGGCAACCAGAAGTGTTTTTTTTATAAATTGCAATTCTGCTAAAAAATTTTTAAATGTGACCTCCTAAGGAATATTTCTGCCTAGTTTGGTGGAAATTGGCCTGTTAGTTTAGGAGGAGATATCATTCAACGATGTCATTGAGATTTGGAGGAAAATCTCCTTTTCTGTTGCCATGGCTACCAGAGCTTTAAATGGATTTCAATTCTTTTAGCAATTTTTAAAAGGAACCTCCTAAGAAATATTTCTGCCAAGTTTGGTTGAAATTGGCCTGATAATTTAGGAGAAGATGTCTTTCAAAGATAGTATTGTGATTCAGTCAAATTTCTCCTTTTCTGTTGCCATAGCAACCAGAGTTTTTTTATGGATTTCAATTCTTTTAGCAATTCTGAAAGGGGGTCACCTAAGGAACATTCCTGCCAAGTTTGGTTGAAATTGGCCAGGTAGTTTTGGAGGAGATGTCGTTCAAAGATAGTATTGAGATTCAGTCAATTTTCCCCTTTTCTGATGCCATGGCAACCAGAGTTTTTTTATGGATTTCAATTCTTTTAGCAATTCTTAAAGGGGGTCACCTAAGGAACATTCCTGCCAAATTTGGTTGAAATTGGCCTAGTAGTTTAGGAGAAGATGTCTTTCAAAGATAGTATTGAGATTCAGTCAAATTTCCCCTTTTCTGATGCCATGTCAACCAGAGTTTTTCATGGATTTCAATTCTTTTAGCAATTCTGAAAGGGGGTCACCTAAGGAACATTCCTGCCAAGTTTGGTTGAAATTGGCCTAGTAGTTTAAGAGGAGATGACTTTCAAAGATAGTATTGAGATTCAGTCAAATTTCTCCTTTTCTGTTGCCATGGCAACCAGAGTTTTTTATGGATTTCAATTCATTTAGCAATTCTGAAAGGGGGTCACCTAAGGAACATCCCAGCCAAGTTCGCTTGAAATTGGCCAAGTAGTTTTGGAGGAGATGTCGTTCAAAGATAGTATTGAGATTCAGTCAAATTTCCCCTTTTCTGATGCCATGGCAACCAGAGTTTTTATGGATTTCAATTCTTTTAGCAATTCTTAAAGAGGGTCACCTAAGGAACATTCCTGCCAAGTTTGGTTGAAATTGGCCTAGTAGTTTAGGAGAAGATGTCGTTCAAAGATAGTATTGAGATTCAGTCAAATTTCCCCTTTTCTGATGCCATGGCAACCAGAGTTTTTAATGGATTTCAATTCTTTTAGCAATTCTGAAAGGGGGTCACCTAAGGAACATTCCTGCCAAGTTTGGTTGAAATTGGCCAAGTAGTTTAGGAGGAGATGTCATTTAAAGAAATTGTTGACGGACGACGGACGACGGACGACGCACGTACGCACGGACGCTGGACAAAAGGTGATCACAATAGCTCACTTGAGCACCTTGTGCTCAGGTGAGCTAATAAACATGCATAACAATGTAAACCAAAACCTAGAACAAGGGCACTTAACCCATTCCCAGATGATGAACCCCTCAAGATAAGGGCATGGCAAAACATTGTTGAAAATGAAGGAATTGCTTGTGACAAGCAAATTCTCAAATTCCCACAATGTTTTCTACCCTGAAAGACAAAAACTTTCAATTTCATGTCATCTATAATATCTTTGAATTTTGATGCATATAAAATTCTACAGTCTGATAATGGCATAAAGCATTGGAGATAAGCCATCATGTTTCAAAATCAGCCTGTGCCTCAAAGTACATTCTAAACAAGATTCATGCTGTTTTCAGCTGCTCTATGTCCTGAAGCTGCTTTTGGAGATCAGCATGGATTTTGATAAGACTGCACATTTACGAAGCATGGACTCTGATTCAACTACACCTAGGTACAAGTATATCTGTATACATTGTTGTCTAAAATACCACACAGGCCAATTTTGCCTTTCTTCATATACTCATTCATATAGCCTTGTTAACTGTATGGTAATCAGAAAAAGTATATGGTTTGAGCTGACTGTTGATAAATGCAAGATCTCTGCCATAATACATAAGGAATGGCGGCTGAAGTACCTACCTTAGTTTCGGTACAGGTGAGTAGGGTGGAGGTTCCCACTTCAATCCCTCAGTCAGCAGCTTGGTCAGGGCCTGGGCCACACTCTGTGCTCCTGGTGTGGGGACGACAGGCATGGCTGGTAACATGTGACTACCTCGCTGTCTCACACGAGTACCAACAGTCAACTTTACCAGTAAACCAAACAGCTCCGCCAGGGCTCGACCTAGTCTGGAGGAGACAGATAACAGAGGCTTCAGTTGCTTCATCTGTGCTTGAAGTGCTGGAGAAAGTTTGGGCTTCTTCCCGTCTTTATCTGCACCAGAACCATCTTCAGTGTCCATATTTATAGGAGTGTCCGACGTCGTCAACGATTCCATTGCCTGACTTACGCCATTACTGCCCTTCTCCGCTGAGGACCTGGATAGTCCATTCTCTTCCTCCTTGAAATCATTTTCTGGTTTGAAATCCTTTGGCAGGAGTTTTTCCATGTCGGCCCTCCCAAATTCACATCCTGGTGGTAGAATATCATCACTACAGAGAGCTAACAAGACAGTGCTCTCCCAGACCAGGGATGTGTACAGTTTACTGAGGCCATCCAACACCTTCAGTCCTAGTGTAGAACCCCAGTGGTTTACTGATATAGATCTCATGTCCGTCTGAAAATAACATATGAAGACCTCCAGAAAACGGGGGAAAACAGTTATCAACATGCAATATTTCATCTAAAATAATGGGTACTCATAGGAATTATCTCATTGAGACGATTTAAATGAGTACCCACAACATAGATTGGAATTTAAATAACAAAGTGAGAATATCTTCATCCCCACATACATGTAGCTGACAGATGAGGTTAGAAGACTAAATGCTTTGACACATAGACGATTCTGCATTCACATCACTGCCACAGCACCTCTAATACAAGAGACCTGTGCAGAATATTTTTGGATGTGATGTGAACGCAGAATTGTTTGTGACCAGGCCTTAACAAGAGTTTTTTAGACAACATGATGTATTGTTTTATCACAAAATTTTATTGTCTGCCTTTACTTCAGAATTTACTATAATATTTTGACAAGGCATGCTCATGAAACACATGAGTGATCACAACTGAAACTATCAAGAACCTAACACTCAACACATGATAAATTCACTATATTGTTGGTATGTTGACAAACTACCACATACCATTTAAAACTTTAGGTCAACCAATTATAGAAAACATGACAACTTTGTGAAATACCCGTAAGACAAGGTTCTATCACAAGCTTGAACTTAATCAACCCTTTCTCAAACAAGACCTGGTTTTGATGTCCCTGGTAAAAGCTGTTCAGGAAAACAGACAAAAAGAGGAAATGCTAAAACCAGAATTTCTCTTTGTCTCAAAATTTTTGGTTCTATATTGTGTGTAATAAATCATATCTTTTTCAAGATCTGTCATCTGCAGCAGCTTTCAAATTTAATCACAAAATTTTGTCGTTTGACCTTGACCAACATAAACAATCTTGACCTTGGTATTAAAGGATTAATCCTGAGGAATAAACATGTGAAATATGAAAGTCCTACCACTTACACTTCAAATATCATTGCATAAGGTTTGGGGTTTTCTTTCCTTTTTCTTTTTGAAGAGAAACAGACAAGTTATCATAAGCATTATGAATTCCAATCTATGTATGCGAGGACAAAAAAACAATAGCAAAGCTACAGTTAAGAGAGGGTAGTGCTTTTACAAAATGCAAAATATTGTTCAATAATTATAAAACCCTATCGTGTGGGTACTCATGTGAATAATCTCGTTGAGACGAGTCAAGTGAGTACCCGAAACATAGGTTTTGGATTTGAAATAACAAATTTAGAATGGTTTCACCCCTCTTATCTTTTGCTCAGAACTAGTCGACATACCTGGCCCATTCTACACACATGTACAAACATCATAATGTAGGCATGAGCTGAGGACAGAGCATGTAATAGTGGGGTAGCATTAGGGGACAGGATCGCATCTTGCATATGAGCAACATTAGCTAGCTCTCGTAACAACACAGACCCTCCCGGGGCATCTAGGGGCTTGTGTAGGGGCTCTAGGGTCTCTAGCACATCATTCATCTTCTTCAGGCCTTCTTCAAGTACATGCTGGTCCCTTAATAGAGTCTGAAATGAAATTTGTCAAGCTTCATGAAACACTTCAAGACTTGATAAATGAACTTAACTTTTTCTAAATCAACAGATTTTTATACAGTTTTTACTTTGGTGTCAATATTTGTTGTCAATATAGTCTTCATCAACTGTTTAGTTGTACTTTTGAGTCAGTCAGGTGGTGGTTGGTCATGAATTTGTTCTTTTCTTATTTAAGAATATTTACACTTATCATTTATCAGGTTTCATTAGTCCTATTTGTAAGCCCTGACATATTTCTATCTTTGTCATGAATGTCAGGTCTTATCAGATCTGCAAAGGTCTTATCAGATTCGCCATTTTGTCTAGGCCCTACAGTACTTCTGCGAGCCGAAAAAGTTGGAGGTTTAGCCATCAATCTAATACCTATGAAATCGAAATTACTGTCTAAAATTGGTATGGATAGAAAGAAAGATAAAAATCTTTTGTTTTTCACTTCAGTATAATCTTAAAATAAGAATTTAGCTTGTTTTCTTTAAATCCAACCAAATTTTCAACAACCCTTAAAAAAAGCAAGATGGCCGACTGGCTTGCAAATTGAAATGAATACACATTTCAAAGGCATATTTCATTAAACAAAGCAATATTTAAGAAACATTAAGGTGGTTTTAAACATTGTGTAGTTATTTTTCATTGTTTATGCCAGATTTTACCTTGAATAGGGACTTTGAATGATTTTACATTTGCTACACAGAACAATTGCAACCAGCTTGGACTAAGGTTTCATCAGTGTTGTTCGCAATCGGGCAGATCAATAAGTTTGAGTTTATTGGGGTTTTACGCCGTTTTCAACGACCAGGGTCATATCGCGGCGGCTGGAGCACCTACCCATGGATTCCTGTTGTTTCTCAAACCAGTACTACCACAACACCCTTACCGAACCTCCAGCTGCTCGCCCACTTAGGTTAACGATATCAAACCCATTGGTGGGTGACAATTTTGTCAGAAAGGGTATTAGCCGCGGCCAGGTGCAGGGGTCGAGATTCCCTCAAGTCCGACGGTCCGAGACCACTTAATTCTCTGTCGGACCTGCTGATAATCTGAGCAGCAGACCCGCCTGACCAGTTGATTTTCTGCATCTAATTACGAAAAATTTAGTTCATCAATAAAATATCTGAGTCATTCTTTACAATTCTGGATGGCTTACACATCAAAATGTAAAACTTTAGATCGAAAATTGCAAAAAAATTAATAAGAATTACAGCAGCTGTTACAAAGTGAAAGTAGCAATTTTCAAATCTCGGCAAAAAATGAGAGTTTGTGACATGTGGAGCGTACGACTGCGTTCTCCCCATTAACCAAATAAAATTAATCGAACAAATTAAAACACTAATTTTTACATGAAATAACTCAAATAAGTTTCAGCGTTTGCGGTCCTAAAATATTGTTTACTTTGGTAATGAGTATATTTGATTTATCATGCAGATTTTAAAGATTATATATAGTTGAATTGTTTAAATGGATCCAGCGTAATTTCAAAGAACATAATTCTGGCCGTAGTTGCATGATACAAACAGAGCATACCATAAACAAAATATTTATAATGAGTTTTCGCGGATTTCGATCTTCGGGAAAATCGAACCACAACAGCAAAGGTTTGGAAAAAATTATGAAGCTGTGAAAATGCTTACAGCACTGAATCATGTAGCTAGATTCGTATTTTTGGCGATGCCAATTGCCCTTTTTTTGTTTTCTTTCAAGATTCGCAAAGAGTTTTAGTAATTACTGAATGATTTTTTAACAGTTCATAAAAATGTTTTGTGTTTTATGGCAGAAGCGCTTGCAGGCGTTCCATACAATTAATTAGTGAATGAAATGAATACTTTCTGGCTCACATTTTCATACTTTTTAATTATTGAAGAAAAAACGATTCACATGTACAGAAAATGTTGATTCTTGTGAACCTTTTATAACACTAGATACAACGGTAGAACAAAAACCTAAACTTTTTCCCAAATAAGCCCTGATTTAAATACCCCTCGATCTTTAGGCTTAGAAAACAAAAGAAGAAAATGTTGATAAGCAGTGTCATCTCAAAACGTTAGATGTGTTTCATTGTACATAAATTCAATTTTTAATCAGCATCAAATTTTGTCATCAGCTGCAGTTTTCTTTAAAGTGTGGTTTTGCATTTTGCTGCTTGGGAAAGTGTGGTATCTTGTAATCAAATTCAACTGTAGAAATATCTTTAATTATTGTCCTTCTTTGTATGGAAGTATTTATAACAATTCCCAATTCTTTAGAAAACAATGTATTTTCCCAAGGTTCCTGTACTGGACCCGTTCCCAAAACTATAAGAAAAAACACTGTATATTACGTAAGTTTGCTTTTCAGTTTTGCTACTTTAAGGGGGAGGATGTCGGGGGACCTGTTAAGATCATGGGGGACCTGTTGATTTTCTTAGCTACTGGTCCTATGGACCTGTAGCATTTTGGAGTGAGTGTAGACCCCTGCAGGTGGCAGATCAATAAAGGAAGATTGTTAGTCCAAGGCGATGTCTTTGAAGGTTTCCGCTACATCTACAAATTTTGAGCATGATCAATCAAAGTACCCCTTTGTTTCTTGTCTATTAATAAATGTTTGAAGATTTTAAGAACTCACCAGAATGGCCTTACATACACTGGCTACAGCTTGACAGGCCGGAGAAGCGGGGAAGTCTACAGGTAGATTTGGTAGGCCTAGAATGTCCATAAGCTCCGGTAGACCTTTGTGATTGACAAACTCTCGACAGTGGTCGTCCGTAGAGTTGTTACTTAAAATAGCTTCAACAAACTTCATCTGAAATAGTAGGTACAAACCGTACAGTTGACACTTCATAACCCATTACCACATCACAAAATTTTAGACTTAACAAATTGAAGGACATTGGAAGATCCACAAGTTTAAGTTGTTTAAATTCAAAATCTTTGCATTTCTAAGGTGAGAAAATGTGGTAGATAATGAACAAATTTAAATTCATTTGAAAATATGTTTTCCCAGGTATTTTTCTTGAGCAACGTCAAAAGCATCATTGGGTGGAAAAGGGTCAATTGGACATCTGTGATTATAGACAGCAAGGATTTCAAAGTGTGATCATACAAATATTGCAGCAAAAGCAGAAAATTTGCTCATTTTCATATTTCTTAATTTGAATGTATACAATTGTATTCAAAGCAGATGAAAAGAGACGAAGAAAATAGCCTATAGATTTAGCCTCGAAAGTTATTTTAGCTTAACTTCCTTATTACATGATCCAAAATGATCAAGCAATTACACAAGTTAGCTTCATAAATTTGTTCAAATTGCTTATTCAAGGAAGGCAAAACAGTAATTATATATAGAGACAGTTGAAAAAGATCATAAGAATACTTTCTCTTGATACAGCTTTGAAAGTTAGTTTTGCTAAACTACCTTACCACAAGATTTAAAATGACCAAGCAATTACACAAGTTAGCTCAGCTAATTTGCCTAATTAGGACATGTTTTAATAATACTCAAAGCTATTTGAGAAACTTTATATCAAATATCCCTTGATTTGCCTTAAGTTACTTTAGCTTAACTTCCTAATAACTTGATCCAAAACAATCAAGCAATTATACAAGTTAGCTTCATAAATTTATCTATTCTTATTTATTGAGGATAACTTTTTAAAGATGCATGTAGTCAAAGCCATTTATAAGACAGCTATAGGAATTGCCTCTCAATTTAGCCTTGAATGTTACTTTTGCTTAATTTCCTTATTACATGATCCAAAATGATCAAGCAATTACACAAGTTAGCTCAATTAATATGTTTATTTTTGCTTATTAAGGACATATTTTAATTATATTCCAAGCTGTTTGAGAAAGTTTTTAATCAAAATTTTTTCTACATTTAGCCTTGAATGTTACTTTAGCTTAACTTCCTTATTACATGATCCAAAATGATCAAGCAATTACACAAGTTAGCTCAATTAATTTATCTATTCTCTTTTATAGAGGACAATCTTTTAACAAGAGCTGTCCGAAGACAGCACGCTGGACTTTCTAAGTTGCTTAGTATAAAGGGGACATAACTCCAAATATAGTGGAGCCAGGGTCATGGGCCCTGGTAGTAAGGTAGAGGGTGTGATGGTGAATAAGTATTCCAACTTTGGGTTGAATCCCTTTGATGGTATGGAAGTCATTGATGTTTGAAAAAACTTCAACCTTTGTTGCAACGCCAACGCCGACGCCAACGCCCGGGTGACAGTATAAGCTCTCATTTTCTTCGAAAAGTCGAGCTCAAAATACATGTATTCAAAACCATTTGAAAGAGACAACTACAAAATTGCCTATTTATTTAGCCTTGAATGTTACTTTTGCTTAACTTCCTTATTACATGATCCAAAATGATCAAGCAATTACACAAGTTAGCTCAATTAATTTATCTATTCCCTTTTATAGAGGACAACCTTTTAAAGATGCATGTATTCAAAACCATTTGAAAGAGACAACTACAAAATTGCCTACTGTAAAATCAGAAATGTTCGCTAGGGGGATTAATCTTCGCTATGTTCGCGAATCCAATAAATTCGTAAACATTTAGCCACGTGAACATATTGCCTGTGAGCAAATGCAATGATTAATTCGTAAACATTTAGCCACGTGAACATATTGCCTAGGAGCAAATGCAATGATCCTACAAGAACGCACCGACCGTCCGCCATTACTTTGATTTTCAGAATTGTTTTGGTTTTATCGTACAATGTAAACCGAGTAAATAATACAATCAAACTAGACAAACGACTTTAATGTTCGCATTCTTTAAAATTTCCTATAAACCTTCGCTGCGATGGGCCTTGAATACATCAAATATCACCAGGGCTGTTTGGTTACACCTGTAACAAAAGGTATGAAATGTGGTCAATAGAGTGATATACGATTTTGACAGGCATTGTTTGTCAGCAATTAACAGTTATGTTATGCAGTTTTCCATACTTGAAACAAGATCTATTGAACAAATACGGACTGCTGAATGTATTCGATCTGAATTATCGTGATATGATTTTATTAATCTACAGAAGATGAACAGTGTTTGGTATGAAAATGTATTCACATATATGTTAAAGGATTAAATGATTACGGATTACGTGAGACCTTTTTAAACAAGAAGGGACATCTGGTATTTTTTTGCGTATCGTGTTATTAATATGAAGACCGGCTGAAAAAATAAAACACAAAACCAATAGTTGATGATAGTTGATAATTTTATTTTCGTGAAAATTAAACCACATGGTTCACAGGTTTTGTTTTTCGCAAACTTTTTCCCTCGCGAACCACTTCAAATTTAAAAATTCGTAAACTTTTGGCCCAGCGAAAATATCTGATTTTACAGTATTTATTTAGCCTTGAATGTTACTTTTGCTTAACTTCCTTATTACATGATCCAAAATGATCAAGCAATTACACAAGTTAGCTCAATTAATATGTTTATTTTTACTTATTAAGGACATATTTTAATTATATTACAAGCTGTTTGAGAAAGTTTTTAATCAAAATTTTTTCTACATTTAGCCTTGAATGTTACTTTAGCTTAACTTCCTTATTACATGATCCAAAATGATCAAGCAATTACACAAGTTAGCTCAATTAATTTATCTATTCTCTTTTATAGAGGGCAATCTTTTAACAAGAGCTGTCCGAAGACAGCGCGCTCGATTTTCTAAGTTGCTTAGTATAAAGGGGACATAACTCCAAATATAGTGGAGCCAGGGTCATGGGCCCTGGTAGTAAGGTAGAGGGTGTGATGGTGAATAAGTATTCCAACTTTGGGTTGAATCCCTTTGATGGTATGGAAGTCATTGATGTTTGAAAAAACTTTAACCTTTGTTGCAACGCCAACGCCGACGCCAACGCCCGGGTGACAGTATAAGCTCTCATTTTCTTCGAAAAGTCGAGCTCAAAATACATGTATTCAAAACCATTTGAAAGAGACAACTACAAAATTGCCTATTTATTTAGCCTTGAATGTTACTTTTGCTTAACTTCCTTATTACATGATCCAAAATGATCAAGCAATTACACAAGTTAGCTCAATTAATTTATCTATTCCCTTTTATAGAGGACAACCTTTTAAAGATGCATGTATTAAAAACCATTTGAAAGAGACAACTACAAAATTGCCTATTTATTTTGCCTTGAATGTTACTTTTGCTTAACTTCCTTATTACATGATCCAAAATGATCAAGCAATTACACAAGTTAGCTCCATTTATTTATCTATTCCCTTTTATAGAGGACAACCTTCTAAAGATGCATGTATTCAAAACCATTTGAAAGAGACAACTACAAAATTGCCTATTTATTTAGCCTTGAATGATACTTTTGCTTAACTTCCTTATTACATGATCCAAAATGATCAAGCAATTACACAAGTTAGCTCAATTAATTTATCTATTCCCTTTTATAGAGGACAACCTTTTAAAGATGCATGTATTCAAAACCATTTGAAGGAGACAACTACGAAATTGCCTATTTATTTAGCCTTGAATGTTACTTTTGCTTAACTTCCTTATTACATGATCCAAAATGATCAAGCAATTACACAAGTTAGCTCAATTAAGGTGTATGACCCATCATTAAAAACACTACTTTCTAGCTATACGAAATGCATCAAATTACACACACTTGTATATTCACTCCATAAAAGTTTATTCACCGTGTCGGATTTCAAAATTATGCCTCAAAGGAAAATAATTTGCAAATATTATTTTACTCTATATTCATATGCAAGGGAGGTAATTTAGAACATTTTTGTCAAATATTTCCATAAGTATGCATTAATTCAAAATTCTAAACCGTGTAAAATGCCCATGTTTGTATTTGGAATGGAAATGTAACAGCGAGTGAAATTTAGCACTTTTAAGACTTTCTGGGTAGAAAACATTATGAGATGTAGAAATTGCTTGTTACATACAATTTCTTTATTTTCCACTTTTTCCAAAGCCTTTATCTTTTGGGGCGTCAAAAAGTGGGAATAGGTTTATTACATTCAAAGTCATTTTGATAAATTACATATCAAACTTTCTCTTAGATTGGCCTTGGAAGTAACTTTGGCAAAACTTCCTTATGACAAGATCGGAAATGACCAAGCAATTACATAAGCTGTAAATAATGACCAATTAAAATTCAAAAGACAAAAGTATCAATTTCCAACAATGTAAGTTTTAAAAGTTAACTAATTGATTTTAAATGTGATCACTCCCTCTATTCTTTTAGCTAGCATCTGGAAAAAGAACCCTTACGGCATTTGCGACCATTAATAGGCATCATGTATCCAATGCATCCTGAAGCCATAAGTGAACAATATTGATGCTAATCAGACTTTGTGTATACACAGGCTGATCTGGATCCATGCTGGTCTCAAATCCCTATTGGGAACAGATTCCAGATCCTGGCTGAAATATTTATGACCAGTTGCATACCAAAGTTAGCCGTAGACTTACCACATTTAGAACATAGTCCATCAGAGGTATGGCCTGTTTGTCTTGACTACTTTGGGAAGAGGTTGAAGGCCTGAAACACATAAACCTTACACAGTCAGTTGGTCAGGCAGTAAAGTCTATTTAAAGGGATAGAGAAACATATGCCTAGGAATTTTGCATATTGACTGATTTTGGCAATCAAATCTATTGGCTTTTGAAAAAAATATGATTACAAGTGGATCTTAACTAAAAATCTATCACTTAAGGTGATAAAATTTATAGTGTCAGTTCAATTGATCAGAAGTGAGGTCATTGGAGATGAATCCTAATGAGTGCCAGTCCGATGTCACTGAATTGTTAATAGACAAATACAGTCAATCTTGCTCAAGCGACCACATGCATTAAGCGACTTTTTGCTTGAAGCCACCACTCTCAGGTCCTCCCGATGAAATTCCTTCTTTAAATTGTTGTATTAAGCGTTTTTCCCCCAACGTGACCAGCGACCGGCATTTTTGGGGCCCTTAAACAATAGGATGATAGTTTAAGCGACCGTTCCACATTACAGATAATTTGTAAAAGGTGTCAAACGCATGTACTCGAGATGAAAGCTGTGAAATTTGCCCAATTAAGGACAATTTAATCACCTGTGAATTCAATCAAAACTGTAAACAATACGAGCCGACGCTGACCAATGGGGCTTCACATAAAAAAGCTTAAACCAATGATATCGCATCTGGCTAATATTGTAATATTGTTGGTGTTCCAGTTTGTTTGTTGAGCTTTTTGGATTGCCCTAATTCATTTCGAATAATGTTCCCATCATAACCTCTTCACACACTAATTTGAATTTACAAGTAAGTTTTCATTGCAAATTCCATGAAATCATGTGTCTCATCATAAAGTTTTAACTTTGGTAGACTAAGTGTGAATTATTGACCTCTCTAAAGTAAACAGATTTTTTTGTTCGATTAAATTCACATATAAACAAAATCAAGTCCAACACTTCAAATATAAACAAAGGGAAATCACTCTGTCATAGTAAAAATCCTCGAAGTTGAAAAGAACTGCTGAAATATAACACTGTATGTCATCAATCCCCACTCGTGTTAAATTGATTTAATCAAAGCCTTGTTCCCTATATCGACTGCAATTTACTGTAACTTCATAATTAATTGATCGATCATAGCCCTTCTAAATAGAATATTTTGTGGAAAAAATAACTTGCATGACAAGATAGATTTTGTATTCAGCGACCGTTTTATTAAGCAGTCATTTTTGGGATTCCCCCCGGGTGGTCGCTTAAAACAAGATTGACTGTACTTTCAAAAATGACCGTGTAAGAAAGCATATTGTCCAAGTCCAGATCAAAATGAGTAGACATTTGTGACTTTCATATTTACAAGAGCCGTCAGAGACGGACAATGCTCCCCGAATAAGGCATTGTCACAATAAATATATGCCATGCAGAGCTAATATAAAGCTAACAAATATTAAGCCCCCTTTTTCCATGACATGTTTTGTATACGCAAATTTTAATAGTTTATTGTCAAGGGCATCTTATTTGCTACTCAAATATGAAATTTCATCAAATTCTGACCATTAGACTAGGAGAAATTAGAGAAAAACTGTATTTAACCTTAAGTTCTCTTTTCCCATGACGAGGCCTCAAATCCAAAAACCGGGAAAAGTGCATCGGCATTTTGTCATAGGGAGTTCACATGGTAAGTTTCATTTGATTTGGCCCAAATGTTATGGAGAAATCGCTTCGGACGGACGGACGGACGGACAGACAAAGCGGCGACTATATGCTCTCCCTTCGGGGAGCATAAAAACATCTGTAGACATTTGACTTACATATTAACATCCGTTGACATTTGTGACTTACATATTAACATCTGTAGACATTTGTGACTTACATATTAACATCTGTAGACATTTGTGACTTACAAATTAACATCTGTAGACATTTGTGACTTACATATTAACATCTGTAGACATTTGTGACTTACAAATTAACATCTGTAGACATTTGAGACTCTGGTTTATTGTCCGAGTCCTGTGTTTCCGGTGGGGATGTTCCCATCTCCTCATCCTCTTCCTCTTCGTCCGACGACCCGCCATCTTGTGCCTGCGGGGAGCGAAGGCTCACAACTGTCACAGATTTAGGCTGGGGTTTCTGGCAGATGTACTTCTGGTCACGACCCATCATGTTAACTTCTTGTAATAGCTGGAAATGAAAACAGCATGCATATACCAAACAGCAAAATTTGAGCTGTTTTAAATTCAAAGATGTAACAGACAACAATTTCAAGTCAATGGCCTTCCTTTGTAGAACGCATTATGGGAAATCAAATGAAGAAATTTCATTTCTTCATTTTCAACAATGTTTTCCAAAGCCTTTTACCTTGTGAAGTGTCTAGATGCGTTATTGTACGGGAATGGGATAAGAGACCAAAATGGATCCAGATCAGCATATACACACAAATATTCTGGTCAATGTTACAGAACAGCATGGATGGTAATCAGACTTAATTCAGAATGGGCTGATCTTAAAATATCATATTCTGAAATGTTTTGCAGGTCTTTCTTCCAAAAGTATGATCAAATGTATTGTACAAAGTTAATAAAAAGCAAATTTAACCATAACTTGAAAGCTAAACAAGATGTGTTTGTTGAACACAAATGCCCCCGAAATGGCCATTTTTGTAAAATGTTAAGTTTTTGTAGAGTAAAGGGTTAATAAGGGTCAATGGATGACCTTGAGGAAGGTCAAATTGCATGGAACAGATAGATATCATTAAAAGGAAGTTGCATACCAAATTTGAGCTTTGTATGTCAAATACTTTTGGAGAAAAGGCAAATGTTAAGTTTTCAGAGTAAAATGTTAAGTTTTCGTAGAGTAAAGGGTTGATAAGGGTTAACGGATGATCTTGAGGAAGGTCAAATTGCATGGAACAGACAGGTATCATTGAATAGAAGTTGCATACCTAATTTGAGCTTTGTATGTCAAATACTTTTGGAGAAAAGGCAAATGTTAAGTTTTCGGAGTAAAATGTTAAGTTTTCGCAGAGTAAAGGGTTGATAAGGATTAACATATGACCTTGAGGAAGATCAAATTGCATGGAACAGATAGATATCATTGAAAGGAAGTTGCATACCTAATTTGAGCTTTATATGTCAAATACTTTTGGAGAAAAGGCAAATGTTAAGTTTTCGGACAGACGGACAGACGGATGGACACAAGTAAAACAATATGCCCCCGATCTCTCGATACGGGGGCATAAAAAGTTTGGACTAATTACATTTTGAAAGCTGCTGCCAAAGACTACAAGGGCTGTCCGAAGACAGCGTGCTCGACTTTCGAAGTTGCTTAGTATAAAGGGGGCATAACTCCAAACAAGCCTCCTAGCAGACAAAAACAAAAATAAAGGTTTTTATAAAGGCACTAAAGTATGAAAATAACAGCCTTTTAGTGTAAAATTTGAAAAAAATAAAGAGTAAATAAGGGCCACTTTCGTCGAAAAAACACCGTCAAAATCAAAGTTATTTTTATTTTTCTCATAAGGGGGTATGGGGGTCTCCCCCAAGAAAATTTTGAAAATTTAGGAAAGATTTGGTAGCATCTGGTGATATTTGAATTGTTCATCTACACATAAAAGAAATGAAAATGCAAAACAAAATCAATTATGTGCTTTAAACTTGCACAGCAACCAGTCAGAGCAAATATAAAGGTTTTGAGAGAGAATTACAGGCTATTTTGGCTTTTTAAAGGTTTTCTGGGAAAATGTAAAGGTTTTAAAGGTTTACTCTGAAATTAAAGGTTTTTAAAGGTTTTAAAGGTTTCACTAGGAGGTCTGCTCCAAATAGAGTGGAGCCAGGGTAATGGGCCCTGGTATTAAGGTAGAGGGTGTGATGGTGAATAAGTATTCCAAGTTTGGGTTAAATCCCTTTGATAGTATGGAAGTTATTGATGTTTGAAAAAACTTTAACCTTTGTTGCAACGCCAACGCCAATGCGGACGCCTGGGTGACAGTATAAGCTCTCATTTTCTTCAAAAAGTTGAGCTAAAAATGGGTGTTTTTGTTGATTTTTCACCAAATGCAACATAAAGAATCTAAGCAATGTTAAAATCAATTCTCTATGACATGACCGCTCTGTTAAAGTTTTTTTTTCTTTCTTTGTTAAATCAAACCATTTGATGATATAATAATAAATCTATTGTTTTCTTACTTTAATGATAGCTTTAGTGGCATCTGTCCTCAGTGATGGTTGATGTCTCATCAGTTCATCCATCGCATTTCCAAGATTACTGGCAGTATCACCTGTGTAACAAATCATCACATGCTACCATCATGAGCAGTTCTAACAATTGTAAACAATATTTCTGTCATATCTTAGCTCAGAGATAAGACGGGAGTGAAGACATTATGAATTTGTTTTGACAAATCCAAACCCAATTTTGTGGGTACTTGTTTGAATTGTCTTGATGAGACTATTCCAACAAGTAACCATCAACATAGAGTTTGATGAACATTTTGTCAATAATTTCATTTTGAAAGGTCATCACCTTCTCCTATCTATAACTCTGTTATAAGCATAAGCACCTAATCATGTATTCCTGTCATTTGTCTCATCAACATAACCAGAAAATCCTTTCCAAGCCTCTAGCTGCTCAAGCTGCATGACACACTAAAAGAAATAATTGAAGCTAGCATTTTTGGTACATCAATTCTCCTGAAAAGTCAAAGATTTTCAGACTATCCATAAAATAATTGAAATGTAGCTTTTTGTTCTTCAGGATTAAAATTTCAGATGTATAGCTTACAATAAAATGCATGCAGACAGATAACCAGGGTATTAACATAATACCAGATTTCTGATGCGTGAAAACAGACATAGCTCAAAACTTTCAAAACATCCCTTCACATTTGTTATTTTAAATACTTACCAAAAGGGTCTGCACTTCTACGCCTTCTCATTGCTGGTAGATAGTCTGGAGAGAGAAGCACTTTAAACAAACGATCAAATGGGCGACACTGTACAAACGCCTCCAGTCCACGGGCATTTAGACACAGAGCACTGAACACATTAGGTAACGATGCCAACACTTCACGGGTTGCTGGTACCTGTAATATCATCAGTATGCTTATATATGATAACACATTTACAAACAATCCATGTATAAATCCTCCGTGGAAAATAAAGAGAAAGGAGAATGCAAATCAGTAGTATTTTTTCCATCAAAATATTTTTGATAGAGTAACATATACATTTTCTACTTCAGGTAAAGTTTATACCATCTTTGATAGGAAGGCATTCCCTAAAAATAACCATCTTTCCTTTGTCTACCAAACTAATCCCATTATTTATAGTCCTTTCCCAAACAAGCCCTGGTTTTGACATTCCTATGAAAAGGTTTAGGAAAACATTAAGACATAAAATATGCTGACAAGCAGCATTTTTACCATGATTTGCCTCAAGATTTTCTGACCAATTATGTTTACAAATTCTAAATTCATTGACAATCATTCAGTCACCTTCTGCACCTATGACCAGTCAATAAATTTGTAGTTCCAGCAAGGATTAAACAAGCCATCATAGACAGGTTATGCTCCCCTAATATGTGTTTGTCACAAAAAAAAACGCCATCATACATTAAGCCCCCTTTTCCCATGACAGCTTTTTGGTACACACATTATTCATAGAATATGTTCTAGAACATCTCATTTATCACATTATATATAGAATAAAATTTCATTAAATTCTGCCTATTAGACAAAGAAATATTAGAGAAACAAGAGCCGTCATAGACGGATTATGCTCCCCGAATAAGTGTTTGTCACAAAATAAAAATCATCATACATTAAGCCCCCTTTTCCCATGACAGATTTTTTGTACACACATTATTTATATAATATGGTCTAGAACATCTCATTTATCACAAAAGTGCAAAATTTCATTAAATTCTACCCATTGGATGAAGAGAAATTGGAGAAAATCTAATTTTTACATTAAGGCCCCTTTTTCCATGACGCAGCCTCAAATCAACAAACCTAGGAAAAGGTCCCAAGGGATTATCCCTGGAAGTTCACATGTGAAGTTTCGTTGAATTTGGTCCAAGGGTTGCTGAGATATGGCTGTGGACGGATGGACAGAAAAACAAGAGGACCATGATGGTCCTATATCGCTCACCTGAACCAAAATGATATGAGCAACATTTTTGTTCAATTCAATTGATATTTATGACTTTAAGACTGAAAACGAACTTATGATCAATAACATTGTGAAAATCAAACTCATCCGAGATGTAACGGTGCCCAACATTGTGTCAAAGTTTTTCTTTGAATGATAAATAATTGTAGATTCTAGAGTATAAACAAGGTCGATAACCGCCGAAAACAGCATTTTATCAAATTCAAGGGCACATAACTCTCGACTTTCTGATCAGATCCATTTGAAAATCCAACTCATCCAAGATCTTATGGTCCCCAAGAATGTGTCCAAGATTTGTCTTGATTGGTCAATAATTGTAGATTCTAGAGTGTAAACAAGGTCGAAAACAGCCAAAAACAGCAATTTTGTCAAATTCAAGGGCACGCAACTCTCGATTTTCTGATCAGATCAGACTGGAAATCATCCTGAACAGAGATCTTATGGTCCCAAACATTGTGTCCAAGCTTTGTCTTGATTGATTGATAATTGTAGATTCTAGAGTGTAAACAAGGTCGAAAACAGCCGAAAATGGCAATATCGTCAAATTCAGGGGCACATAACTCTGGACTTTCTGATCAGATCAAACTGAAAATCAAGCTCATCCGAGATCTTATGGTCCCCAACATTGTGTCCAAGTTTTGTATTCATTGATTGATAATTGTAGATTCTAGAGTGTAAACAAGGTCGAAAACAGCCGAAAATGGCAATTTTCAAGGGCACGTAACTCTTGACTTTCTCATCAGATCAAATAGAAAATCGAACTCATCCGAGATGTTATGGTCCCCAACATTGTGTCCAAGTTTTGTATTGATTGATATATAATTGTAGATTCAAGAGTGTAAACAAGGTCGAAAACAGCCGAAAATGACAATTTTGTCAAATTCAAGGGCACGTAACTCTGGACTTTCTGATCAGATCAGACTGAAAATCGAACTCATCCAAGATCTTATGGTCCCAAAGATTATGTCCTACTTTTGTCTTGATTGATCAATAATTGCAGATTCTATAGTGTTAACAAGGTCAAAACCAGCCGAATATGGCAATTTTGTCAAATTCAAGGGCACATAACTCTGGACTTTCTGATCAGATCATACTGAAAACCAAACTCATCCGAGATCTTATGGTCTCCAACATTGTCTCCAAGTTTTGTTTTGATTGATCAATAATTGTAGATGCTAGAATGTAAACAAAGTCAAAAACGGCTTTTTTGGACATTCAAGGGCAGATAACTCAGCACATTCTGGTCCGATCTGACCCATAATCGAACTCATCCGAGAACTTATGACCATACTTGTTTTGAGTAAGTTTGATCAAGATTGATTAATATATGTGGATGCTAGAGCGTAAACACCAAATTGTGGACGGACAGACGGACGGACGGACGGACGGACAGACGGACGACGGACAAAAAGCGATCACAATAGCTCACCTTGAGCACTTTGTGCTCAGGTGAGCTAATTATCATACATTAAGCCCCCTTTTCCCATGACAGATTTTTTGTACACACATTATTTATAGAATATGGTCTAGAACATCTCATTTATCACAAAAGTACAAAATTTCATTAAATTCTGCCCTTTGGATGAAGAGAAATTGGAGAAAATCTAATTTTTACATTAAGGCCCCTTTTTCCATGACACAGCCTCAAATCAACAAACGGAGAAAAAGGTCCCTAGGGATTATCCCTGGGACTTCACATGTGAAGTTTGGTTGAATTTGGTCCAAGGGTTGCTGAGATATGGCTGTGGACGGACGGACGGACGGACGGACACACGGACGGACGGACGGACAGCATGGCGACTATATGCTCCCCCGAAATTTTTTCGGGGAGCATAAAAACTAATTTCTGCATTAAGGCCCTTTTTCCTTGACACAGCCTCAAATTAAGAAACAGAGAAAATGGTCTCTATGGATTGTCCAAGGGAGTTCACATGTGAGGTTTCATTGAATTTGGTCCAAGGATTGCTGAGATCTGGCTGTGGATGGACAGTCAGACAGACAGCCTGGAGGACAGCCGGAAGGATGGACACACGGATGGATGGAAGGACCGTGTGGCGACTATATGCTCCCTAGGAAATTTTTCGGGGAACATAAAAATCTGTACTTACATCCTTTATTAGTAGAGCGTGTAAGACTACATTGGTTAAACCATTATCTTGTAATGAGGACAGCAATGAAGGTTCTTGAAACACATACACAGTGACCACATCAGTAGCTGAAAGTATACAACTAACAATGCTTACATACAATTTTTTTTTCTTTTGCAAATTTGGGATGGGGTCCTGTGGACCTATTGGATAAAAGACTAGAAGGCGCTGAAGGACTTGAGTCGCTCCACAGGCCTGGATTTCTTTTAATATCAAATCCAAGTTTTGACTAGATTTTTCAATACCTGTGGTTATTACAGCAAAAATAAAGTAAAAGGCAGCAATCATGTGGTCAAAGCAAAAAGAAAGTAATTGATTGACTACTATTTTGGGGATGTTAGAGTGATGACAAAGTTGCAAACTGTAATTTTGCCCAATTCAAGGGCACATAATTCAGTATTTGAGTTTATAATCAAGCTGAAAATTATGCAAGATCTTATCATATGGGTACCAACGAATATCTGTCCAAATTTTGTCCATTTCAGTCTTTATTTGTGGCTGCAAGAGTGAAAAAATGTCCTGAAATTTTGTCAATTTCAAGGGCACGTAACTCATGTTGTAACGTGATCATGCTTAATATTACCCACAGGCAGCATATTATGGTCATAATCATTCTGTCCATGTTTTGTCTTGATAGGTCATTATTTATACATTTTAGTAGAGAAACAATGTCAGAACAAGCTACATTTGTATTTTTGACATTAAAGGGCAGATAACGGATTACAGATGCACTACGGATACACTACCATGACAATAGCCTGATGGCCTGAAAGGCCAGTGGAGCTAAAATCAGTGGCAAAAACCAAACAATTGAGAAACTTTAAAAAAACATTTAAAATTTCAACCTGGAAGAGTGTTTGGCAATGTTTTGAATTAAGAACTTGATAGAAAGCTTCATATTATTAAATGACCTTTGAAAGCAAATATACTGAGGCTTTAATATTTTTTCAGTAATTTTCTGGAACATGAAAAATAGATGCTGTGATTTGAATTTTTACTCTGGATTGGGCAAATAGTCACATAAACTCCGTTAAGTTAATTGTGCTGAAATGTATTTCATAATTAAGATTACAATTGTAAAACTTACCCAGCAGAAACAGGGATGGCCCATAGTATTCAGCATTACTTATTATATGTTTTAATGATTTGGGGAGGGAACCTTCCATTACTGTAATGAGAATAAGTCATTGTAGCAATGTTAAATGAGCATAAGAACTTACACGAATTTTGTTGGCAAAAGAAATCAGTATTAACAAATCTACAATCAAAGCTAAAATTTATTTAACCCATTCCCAAACAGCAAAAATTTAAGGTCGTAATTTGAAAGCTTCTGCAGACAACAAAATTGGTGTTAATAAAAAAAAAGATGTATGTACAATAAAGTACTGTAAAGAAAATATTGAGGCAAAGTAGAAGATGCTGATTATTGGCTTTTTCTTCTTTTTCCTCAATATTTCCCAAACATTTTTCCATACATACATCAAAACCAGGCGTTATTAGGGAAAGAATCACATGTGATTGTCCATGATACAAGTACTTGACCTGCCCCATGACAGATAGCCTTATCATCATAGGAAATGTTTTAAGATGAGGAGTACTTATGTACAATACACAATCCCTATTAAATAAACAGGTCGAAAGTTATTGGCAATGTTAACTTTTTCTCAAGACTGAAAACAAGAGGTGTTTGTAAAACATGTATGTTCCCTTTAGAGCAAACATTCGAAGTAGCCATGTACTAAATTGAAGCAGTCCAAAGGTATTATTGATCATGTATGAAAATCAATATAGGACAATCCTCAACACATATGATTGGCATAGTTATAGTTCTTGTGTACAGCACTTCTCCATAATGAGACCTATCCAACTATGAAGATTCGTGATTCTAACTTGCATAACGTTTGAGTTATGTTCCGGAACAAAAATTAGGTATGAAAATTAACAAAGGGCAATAACAAATATGACCAACAGCACTGCTACGTTCTAGTGCAGTGCACTTCTCCATAGTGAGATCTACAAGATTGTAACTAGCACATTTTTTTAGTTATGTGGGCAAGCAAAGACAGAGCAACAGACAGCTGCTCAAAACAATATTCAAAACAATAACCTCATTTTCTTCTAAAGGACTCAAGGTGTAGGGGTGCATGATATTACCAGTATACCGGTAAATCACGATACTGAGGGTCCGAAATAAAGAAATGCGATACCGTTTTGTCGTACCGGTACACTCGGGAAAGATTGGCAATTTCCTGATTTTTCGATATTTTCTAATTCATTTATTATGCCTTTCAATTTAGACATCTTTATTCATTATGAAACAATATCAAAACACCCTTTACAATTTCTACAGATAATTTTAAAAGAAGAAACAATCATCCGACTAAATTTCTTGATCTATTCGGATCTGGGTTAATCGCTTAGAATACACCCGATTATGCACAAGAGCTGCCGACATTTTCCAGTCGGCATAAATATGGTCAGACTAATTTTAGCCTGTATGCAAAAGTGAAGCCGAGAATCATAACTGAAAACACTAAATACTTCATTTATTACCTTGCAACTATCGAATATCCATGATCTCAAAAGAGTCTCATCGTAATTTATGTTTGAAATGAAGTGTTTGGTCCGCCTATACAATAATCAAAAGGTGTGGCTTGCATTGTCTCCAACAAACACACGGTGTTATGCAAATTTTATGCATAATGAGGCAGTCACTAGAGGGCGTGTTCTACCTTAACACACACATAAGTGGAGCAAAAACAACATAGCTACTGCGCAAGCTGTATCGAGTTAAGATATATTGATTTTAAATCGGCTATTAAGAAACTGACTGAGCAGAAATGTTTACTATTACGGTCAAGTTTTACTAACAAACTTTTGCATGTATTAACAATACAACAACCAATATGATTGGAAATAGGCATGTTTCTCGTTTACTTAAATATAGTGCAAGATCTACTGAACATGTTTTGTTTTAGTTTTTCTTTTACTTTCTCAAAACAATTTCAATATGTACAATGGAAGGTAGTATTCAGTCCAAGATCTATTTTCCATTCTTTCTTTCACTTTTATTAGACTCCTGTTAATTCTATATCTTGGCTAGCACTAAGAATACTCTATTTTTCTTTTTATTTTATTTTTCACTTCCGAATAAACAAGATTTGTTGGTGAAACACAAATGCCTCCGAAATGGCCATTTTTGTAAAAATGTTAAGTTTTCGTAGAGTAAAGGGTTGACAAGGGTTAACAGATGACCTTGATGAAGTTCAAATTGCATGGAACAGATAGATATCATTGAAAGGAAGTTGCATACTAAATTTGAGCTTTGTATGTCAAAACATTTGGAGAAAAGGCAAATGTTAAGTTTTCGGACAGACAGACAGACAGACTTGAGTAAAACAATATGCCCCCGATCTCTCAATACCGGGGCATAAAAATTTGATCGTAGATCTAGTTCTTTTCAACTTAAGACATTAAAATGGTGAAAAAGATCGATCTAATTTCATCACCAGGTAAAGGTAAACTTAGTCTATCGAAATACAGATGTTACCCACTCCATTTTTGAGTGTGGCACAATCGTAATATATGACAAGAAACTCATTAAACTCAGAAGTACAAAGTATGTGATATATCATGATACATATAACGATACAATCCTGCATACCAGATATATAGCAATACACTTTTTGGAGGCGATACCCACCCCTATAAAGGTGCATACAATAGTCAATTCTAAGTTTCAAATGACATTTAAATGAAGTTACTAGAAGCAGGTATTTATTATCTCATGTCAATAGATTGACAAAGACCTGAGGTGCATTCTTTAGAGCGAGATTTCTTGAGATATCCCGAGATTTCTTAAGATATTTTAGGATAAAGCATTCTTTAGAGCAAGATTTTTAAGACACTCAATGGAAGGGGCCATTACCCTATATTCCGTGCGGAACCCCTCGGACAACTCTGTACAAACAATATAAAAGAGATTTGACCGAGTTGTTCCGAATGCTCCGTAATTCATTAACCGCGGTGTTCCGAATGGTCCATACTTTATACAAATGACGTCATGATGACATCATTTGTATAAATATGGAGTATTCGGAACAGCTCGGTCAAAGTCTCGGTCTTAAAAACGCTTTATCCAAAACACCTTAAGAAATCTTAAACAAGAGGACCATGATGGTCCTAAATCGCTCACCTGAATCAAGATGACAAGAGATATAATGGCAACTTTGTCAAATTCAAAGGCATGAAACTTACAAGGACTTTCTGTTTGGAAACAATTAAGTAATAATTTTGTTCCAATCGATCCTGGTTATGGGTTGAATATGGGTATGAATTAGCACAATTGTTGAGATTTTTTTTCTTCAATAATCATTTCATGATTCCGCAATGTACAACATAGGGCTAATTTTCAAAGCATACTGATCTGTTAGAGATCATTTATGATAGGCTCAATTAACAAGATTTGGTCTGTGATCGAAAGAAAATAGGGAAAGATTATCATCTGATAAGCTAATGCTAACCCTTCTTATTTGTTTACATAAGATAAACATGGGGCTAGTCTGGTTCCCATCCCTGAAATCTACTACTGATTTAGGTATGGTAATAGCTAATCTCAGGGTCACTGTGGCGGCCTGGACAGGGGAAGCAACTATGTAAGCAACTCTGTATACGGGCACCTTTAAGTAACTTAGAGTAGCATCCCTTGATAAAAGCGTGCCAAAACTCAGTAAACGGGCACCTGTAATTGACTTAGAGTAGCGTCCCTTGGTAAAAGCGCGCCAGATCGTATTGTTTACACTTTTGTAACATGAGCTCTGATAGGTCTAATGCCTCGGACAGTTTCATTGGTCTTATCTATTGACTATTATAACACTCCACCGTAAAATCCATATATAGCGAAAGAAGAACTGCAGCGGGTTTTATTTGACCAATAAAGACCCTATGTAATTATGCTTTGTGTATGCGCCAAAACGTCACGTAGCGTCAAGGTAACGTCAAATGACGTCATCAATGACGTCACTTAAACGGCAATGCGTTTCCTACGCCGAAAACTAGATCATGACAGAATTTCCACAAAATAACACATTTAAAATGTGCGTTTGATTATTTAGAGTGTTATAATGGAGATAATAACAGGTTTAGAGGTCTTTATTTGCCAAATAAAAACCTCTGTGCTCTGAACTACATGTTATGGCAAATACCTCGGCGCGGAGCGCCTCGGTTTTTACCTACACATGTAGTCTGTCGCACATCGTGTTTTATTTGGCTAATAAAGACCTCTAAACCTGTTATTATTTCATAAATCATAGGACAGGTTGCAGTAGCTGTTCCCAGTCGTAAATTCAGTTATTTACACGAATGGGTACCAGTCTAACATGGGGCCAGCGAGAGCAACAGATAAGAGAAATAGATAAGAGAAAACTTTAGTGTCTCCTTGACAACCCACAGTAAAGTGTAATTTTCAATGCATGCAATTTCCCCAACCCTGCCACACCCATATACTTTTTAAGACAAGAGGACCATGATGGTCCTATATCGCTCACCTGAACCAAAATGATATGAGCAACATTTTTGTTCAATTCAATAAATATTTATGACTTTAAGACTGAAAACGAACTTATGGTCAATGACGTGAAAATCGAACTCATCCAAGATCTTATGGTGCTCAACATTGTGTCCAAGATTTGTCTTGTTTGATAAATAATTGTAGATTCTGGAGTATAAACAAGATCAAAAACAGCCGAAAACAGCAATTTTGTCAAATTCAAGGGCACATAACTCTCAACTTTTTCATCAGATCAGACTGAAAATCAAACTAATCCCAGAACTTATGATCCCCAACATTGTGTCCAACTGTTGTCTTGATTGATCAATAATTGTAGATTCTAGAGTATAAACAAAGTCGAAAACAGCCGAAAACGGCAATTTTATCAAATTCAAGGGCACATAACTCTCGACTTTGTGGTAAGATCAGGCTGAAATTCAAACTCATTTGAGATCTTATGGTCTCCAACATTGTGTCCAAGATTTGTCTTGATTGGTCAAAAAATGTAGATTCTAGAGTGTAAATAAGGTCAAAAACAGTCAAAAACGGCAATTTTGTCAAATTCAAGGGCTCATAACTCTCTACTTTCTAATCAGATAAGACTGAAAATCGAACTAATCCGAGATCTTATGGTCTGCAACATTATGTCCATGATTTGTCTTGATTGATCAATAATTGTAGATGCTGGAGTGTAAACAATGTCAAAACTAGATATTTTTCGCATTCAAGGGCAGATAACTCCTGACTTTCAGGTTGGATCTGACCCATAATCGAACTCATCCGAGATCTTATGGCCATACATGTTTTGACCAAGTTTGGTCAAGATTGGCTTATATTTGTAGATGCTAGAGTGTAAACACGAAATTGTGGACAGACGGACGGACGGACGGACAGACAGACAGACAGACAGACAGACGGACGACGGACAAAAAGTGATCACAATAGCTCACCTTGAGCACTTTGTGCTCAGGTGAGCTAACAAGAGCCGTCAGAGACGGACAATGCTCCCCGAATAAGGCATTGTCACAATAAATGTATGCCATGCAGAGCTAAGATTAAGCTAACAAACGTTAAGCCCCCTTTTTCCATGACATACTTTTTATACGCAAATTTCAAGTAGTTTATTGTCAAGGGCATCTGATTTGCTACTCAAATATGAAATTTCATCAAATTCTGACCATTAGACTAGGAGAAATTAGAGAAAAACTGTTTTTAACCTTAAGTCCCCTTTTCCCATGACGAGGCCTCAAATCCAAAAAAAGGGAAAAGTACATCAGCATTTTGTCATAGGGAGTTCACATGGTAAGTTTCATTTGATTTGGCCCAAGGGTTATGGAGAAATCGCTTCGGACGGACGGACGGACGGACGGACGGACGGAATGACGGACGGACAGGACGGACGGACGGACGGACGGACAGACAAAGCGGCGACTATATGCTCTCCCTTCGGGGAGCATAAAAATAAAAAATTCAAGATACAATTTTGAAACGAGTCACTCAAGGAACTTTCCAGCCAGGTTTGGTTCAAATTAGCTTAATGGTTGATTTTTAAAGAATTTTCTTACAATTTCTACAAGTCTAATAAGCCCCTTCCTCCCTGACACGCCCACATTTTTTGACAAATAAAAAATTTGTGAACAAACTTTGAAAAGAGTGACTCAAGGAACATTCCTGTAAAATGGTTCAAATTAGCCAAATGGTTGATTTTTAAAGAATTTTCTTATGATTTCTCTATGTCTGTTAAGCTCTTTCCTCCCTGCCACGGCCACATTTCTTGTCAATTGTAAGAATTTGGGAACAAATTTTGAAAAGAGTGACTCAAGGAACATTACTGCAAAGTCTGGTTCAAATGGGCCCAATGGTTGATTTCTAAAGAATTTTCTAATGATTTCTATAAGTCTGATAAGCCCCTTCCTCCCTGCCCCGGCCACATTTTTTGACATATGTAAAAATTTGTGAACAAACTTTGAAAAGAGTGACTAAAGGAACATTCATGCAAAGTCTGGTTCAAATTGGCTCTATGGTTGATTTTTAAAGAATTTTCTTATGATTTCCCTAAGTCCGATAAGCCCCTTCCTCCCTGCCCCGGCCACATTTTTTGACTTATGTAAAGATTTGTGAACAAACTTTGAAAGAGTGACTCAAGGAACATTCATGCAAAGTCTGGTTCAATTGTGCCCAATGGTTGATTTTTAAAGAATTTTCTTATGATTTCTCTAAGTCCGATAAGCCCCTTCCTTCCTGCCACGGCCATATTTTTGACAAAAGTAAAAATTTGTGAATAAATTTTAAACAAGAGCTGTCACTGTAAGATGACAATGCCCCCGACACCGCTTTGATTTTAAATTATGGCCAATCTATGTTCAAGGTCAAGGTCATCCAGGGGTCAAGGTCACCAAAGTATGTGCCTACAGAAAGGTAATGTACCAAGGAATGTTGTGGTAAAGTATGAAGCGAATATGTTAAGTAATAAGGAAGTTATGGCCAATGTTAAAGTTTTTGGACGGAATGACGGACGGACGGACAGACAGACAGACAGACGGACGGACGGACGGACGGACGGACAAGTCAAATTTATGATGCCTCCCTATCGGGGGCATAAAAAGGGTGACTCAAGGCACATTCCTGCCAAGTTTGGTTCAAATTGGACCAATGGTTGATTTTTAAAGAATTTTCTTGTGATTTTTCCAAGTCTGATAAGCTATGCCCTGCCACGCCCACATTTTTTGACCAATCAAAAATTCGCGAACAAGTTTTGAAAATGGTCACCCAAGGAACATTCCTGACAAGTTTGGTCAAAATTGGTCCAATGGTTTAGGAGGAGAAGATGTTGAAAGAAATTGTGAACGGACGGACGGACGGACGGATGGACAGATGGACAGACGGACGACGGACAAAAAGCGACCACAATAGCTCACCTTGAGCACTTTGTGCTCAGGTGAGCTAAAAATCTTGCTCTAAAGAACACGCCTCTGAAGTCTGTACTGCTACTCACAGTGTCTCATACTCTCTGTAAACGAGGGGTCTGGGATCGCCTTCTTTAGAAAGTTTAACATGGATTTCATTAACGCTGCTCTCTGTGGAAAACACTGCTTGTCTGAAAACAAACATGAAGACAAAGTTGATTGAATCAGATCAACTTGCTCCCAATATGTGACGTCTTTTGACGCACTACCAAATAAAGGAATTGGAAAATATTGTGGAAAATGAAGAAATTGCTTGTGACAAGCTCTTTCTTCATATTTCATAATGTTTTCTACACAAAAACACCAAAAAATGTCAAACTCCATGCAGCAGTACTTGACATTGTTGCCTGCAACAACTTTGAATTTGGACAATTCTGATATTTTGCCATCTGATAATGGAAAAATACCATCCTCAACAATTTGTTCAGTTATACAGTAGTGGTTAGTGCACTTCACCATGTCTTCCTGCAATATCTATCACCAATACAAACAACATAACTCAAGCCAACTGTGCTCACCACACTTTCACATCATCATCCATTGGTGAGAGATGATTTTTGTCCAATGTCAAAAAGGAAAAGGGAAAAACTAGGATAAAGTATGGGATTCTAACCTACATGGAACAAGATCTCTGGATTAACTTTATCTTAAAAGACAAAATCTTCTTAAGCCATAATCCTTAACTCTTGAAATTTTTCTCAATGAAGATGATAAATATCAAAATTCTTGTAAACAATGTTTGGCACTACAAGTTCTACACTTCAAACACTTACTTGTTTTGGCAGCTGAGTAATCAGGCAGTGGTATTTGTTCAGTTTCCGTCACTCCGGCTGATGTTGACGGTTGAGGTTTGTCTTCTTTGTCATGATCTGCCTGTTCTGTCTCCTGCGAGGGAGATTTGACCGCATCGTCAGGACTTGGACTGAGTGCCGTATCTGTCTCCATGGCGAGCGGCGGAGACTCCGGTTGTGAGTCTAGGGACGAGTTCATTCTGTTTGGACGAATTTCAAATGGCTGCTCACTTCTGCATAGCCCTACCTCATGCTGAAACACAACACAGTACATAACATAGTACACCCCTAATGAGATTCATACAATGTCACAAGTTTTCAAGTAACATAATAAACATTCAGAGGTGCTAGAGCCAATTTCTTCTAACTCATAACCTGTCCTTACATTAGGTTACGTTAATAATGTTTACAACATCACATAAAAATTCTGGTGTCATGTGAATCTCATCAGGGTTGGACTGCTGTAAAAGTATTCATTCATGACAACATAATTTTTGCTAATTTTCACGAATGGGTAATCTCGCGAATTCATCATTCTCATAAATATAACAGTCTACAGACTGTCAGAGATTATGGATGGATGACGGAATATCGCAAAATCCTACATGTACATGATGTTGCTATCACTTCAATATCAGTTATTTTGATAATAACTTTTAATGTATACTAATAAAACCTATATATCAAAGTCCTTTGAATTTGTTATGATAAAAGAATGTTGGTTAAGAGCTTTTCACACATCAGTAACTAATCAATGTGAATATTATATAAGTTATGTTAAAGTTATGTTGTTTTATTCTTTGAACACACCGATTATTATGTAGGAACAATGGTTTCCAACACCTTAAATATCCCCTTAACAATTATGAAGAGAACAAAGGTACGAAAGGTATAAATTGAGCAAAGGTGTGAAAAATATTTAACACAAACATCACTAATGTATTTATCGAAATCAAACTGACCTGTACTGAAATCAACCAAAGGATGATTTACGTAAAACAACAGAAATGCAAGATCTTCAGATCAAACGCTCAGGAAATTAATAACATCGCATATATATTATAAAAAAAAAATAAAGACTTTTACAGTACCTTTAGCAATTGTTGGTAATAATACCTGAGCAATGGGGCAGCATGGAAGTAAGTTAATCACATACAACTGAAATCTCTCATAAGAACAGACAACATTTTATATACAGTATAGGAGGAAATTGATTTTATTCATGTTTGCTTTATGTTTCTGTGCTATTCATATATTTTCATCAACGTTTCTGATAATAGATGAAGTAACGTACCTCTAATCTGTTGATAAATGCAGTGAGACCTCCCTGTGTTTGAAATGCTGCCATATCTAGATTAGTGATCAGATCCACAACTCTTACAGCTCGCGTGGCAAACTGAAATGTTAACACAGGGCTTTGTTTATATCTGAATCCACCTCTAAAAGAAGGACATTTAATATATTTCATGATATTTTCTTAAATATTTTTTTGTCATGACGTTACTCATGGACCGCCGTTATTCGGACGGTTGTCAGTTGTTCTTTCAGATATAAGACGTGACCTCAAATGAGATATTATCCGTGGATGTGCACAAAAGTCAGCAGCAACTATGGTTTTGTGATTTCCCATTTGTTAACATCACACTTGATGCCAGACGCTGTCTTAAATTAGTCACGGTATGATACAGGGTAATGCAACCATGGCCAGTCCCAAGTCCGTGCTGAGAAATGCAGAGGGTTGGGTTAGGGCTAGCAACCCCATCCCGTAAAAAACAAGCTCGCTACAGAAACCGAAACTACTGAACAACGGACGAACTTACGGAATCGACCACGGAGAGAGCTTATGACGCAGAGAAATCTGCAGACGAATTTACTCTCACCAAAGAACGTTACACAGTAGTGAAGGCCCTATGCCCAACCATGGGCGAAGAGGATTAAGTAAGTAAGTAAGTATGATACAGGGTAATGCAATCCAAACAAAACGCATTGCCTTTTGTGAAGTCAAGATTGATCTACCCAACTTTGAAAAGTTTAATGTAAAATTGTATATGTGAAGATTGGCAAGTGGATAATGTTCAAACATCTTTTTTGACATTAATGGACATGTTTGACTGATTCCACCATGTAAACAAACATCAATTTCAAGGAAAAGTTATCAGCTAATACCATTAAAAATTGGGATCATATAACATATAAGAATAAAGAGTTATCATAAACAAGAGCTGTCCGAAGACAGCGCGCTCGACTTTCTAAGTTGCTTAGTATAAAGGGGGCATAACTCCAAATAGAGTGGTCCCAGGGTCATGGGCCCTAATAGTAAGGTAGAGGGTGTGATGGTGAATAAGTATACCAAGTTTGGGTTGAATCCCTTTGATAGTATGGAAGTTATTGATGTTTGAAAAAACTTTAACCTTGGTTGCAACGCCAACGCCGACGCCAACGCCAACACCAACGCCGACGCCCGGGTGACAGTATAAGCTCTCATTTTCTTCGAAAAGTCGAGCTAAAAATAGTTGTTGCGTTTCTTCTTTCCTCCAATATATGTCGGGCTACTCACTGTTATATGATCATGGCCTTCACCAAACCAGTTGATGACCTTTAACAGAGACTCCATCATGCCACACGATACCAAAGCTTCTACACCTAAACAAATATGAAGAACATGATAGAATGCTTTAAAATTTCCATCAGTTTTTTTTTTAAATTCACAAGAAACTATGTACAAGTTATTATTTCAAGAATGGGAAATTCATTTCTAGTCAATAAAATGCTTTTGTGAAAAACATATGCCCCCGGAATGGCTAATGTTAAGTTTTCCGACAGACAGACTGACTGGAGAAAAACAATAGGCCCCTGATAGGGCCGTAACGATATACTAAGAGGCATATACAAATACACATCAAGATACATGTGCATGAATATGAATATTTATACAAGAAAACATCTTCTTTGTCTAATGATCAGGAGTATCCATGTGTGAAATCAAGGCTGTATCTATAACAGTGACTGCGAAATAGGCCTAGTTTTAATTTTTTATGTGCAGGCCAAACACCAAGGTCAAGGTCACTAGGTGAAAGGTCATAGTCCCAAATAAAGGGACTTGGCGGGAACTATCCATGTGTGAAATATCAAGGCTGCATCTCTTATAGTGCCTGAGATATAGACCAAGTTAAATTTTTTCAAGTGAAAATGCCACACTGGCTAGACTGGACGCAACACCAACACTACTGCTGTGACATTAGCTCCCTGGAAATAAAGTCCTGGCTCGTTACCAGTTATAGGGTATTTTAAATTTTGAAAAGTCATTACCCTCTTAAGCCAGCCCTGACTTACCATTTTCATAACTTGCAAGATGGTACAGGAAAGAAAACAGGGCTGTTGCATATGGCTGTGGGAAAGGCTTCAATTCAGGATCTGAAAGGGACAATCATCAAATTATGGAAATAAATTTTACCATTTGATTATGGTCATTTCCTTTATTCAAATTCTTCACAAGAATAGCTTTTGGTCCAGAAAACCTTGGGAAAAGAATATGCTGGAATTTCGTAATTCCTTTTTTTCCTCAATGTTTCCTGTTCATGTTGTTAAACTACATATTCATGAATTTTCACCAACATTGACTTCAGAATGCAATATCGGCTCTATAATATACTTGTTTTCGTGAAGTTCTAGGATATTAATGAATACTTTCCAAAACAAGACCTGACTTTGACTTTCACTTACAGAAATGGCTTGGGAGAACATTGAGGCATAAGAAGAAATGCTGGTGACCAGCATTTTCTCCTTTTGTCTCAATATTTTAATGCTATATTTACAAAAGTTCAATATTTATCAATATCCATTCTGTTGTCTTCAGCAATTTTGTAAATTGGACCATCCCAAATAATTGCCTTTCCTTCATGGGGTAACATATAATCTGATTGATTGGGGTTTAATGCCTCTTTCAACTGCTAAGCCTATGGTCATATCCAGTGGTTGGAGCACCTAACCATGGATTCCTATCATTTCTCACACCAGTACAACAAGAGCTGTCCGAAGACAACGCACTAAACTTTCTAAGTTGCTTAGTATAAAGGGGGCATAACTCCAAATATAGTGGAGCCAGAGTCATGGGCCCTGGTAGTAAGGTAGAGGGTGTTATGGTGAATAAGTATTCCAAGTTTGGGTTGAATCCCATTGATAGTATGGAAGTTATTGATGTTTGAAAAAACTAACCTTTGTTGCAACGCCCACGCCGACGCCAACGCCGACGCCCGGGTGGCAGTATAAGCTCTCATTTTCTTCGAAAAGTCGAGCTAAAAACATCCTTACCCGGCCTCCAGCTTCTGGTTAACGTAGATTAACAATTTTAAAACAATTGGTGGGTGACAATTTTGTCAGAAAGAATATTTGCCACAGCCAGGGATCGAACCCATGACCTGTAGAGTTAGTCTGATGCGGGTCATGGCCGAAGCCTGGGTTAACATAAATAGTCCATTACCTGTCATGTGGTGTATACAGTTCCTGACCAGTAGAGGCAGGAACCCGTGATACGATGATGCACCTGTAGCATCTATAATGTTGTTCAATCTGAAATATCCAGGGAAGACTTACTCTCATTGTACAATCTATTGATTCCCGCCATGCCAATTTTGTAATTATAGGTTAAAAAGATCAAAATGGAAGCTAAAATTGTGACAGGCGATTTCACGGTGAATTAATCCCAATTTTGATGGTTTTGGACCTGTTCCCAAAACTATGAGAAGAAATGCTGATCTGTGTACATTCAATATTCTATTTGTAGTATAATTCAGTCAGAATATAAAGCTTTAACTCTAAATAGTTCAGGCCATCAAAGCCATTTTCAAGAGGAAAATTAAGTAATTTTGTCTTGAAAAAGGCCTTCATAGGCAGAAATATTGTGTCAGAGCTGTATATCATAAATGATAATGGCATTTGATAGTCATGTTAACTCAAGTTTCGCATGATATCTAACTAAATTTAGATATAAGTAGTACACCATCATGCTTTTTTGTAAATTTTCTAAAAACATTCAAAACATTTATAGTCAGTCATCTACTCCTGTCATTCATTCCAATTGATTCAAGCACTTAATTTTCAACCATAAAATACTTCCACAGCTGGATTCAAATATATGTATCAATTCTTAAAGTTTTAACAGAAAGTAATAAATACAGTCAAAATTAGTTTATTACTGAAATAATTATATGAGCATTTATTTTTTTAATTTATTACAAATCTATCACTAAAAGTGATAGAAATAACCCTGCTACTACATTTGTTCCAAGTGTTTTGTTCAAAATACTCTTCGCATAGCTGCGCATAAATGCCAGAGAGGGACTTGTCAGTAAAATTGGCCATTCTTTAATTTCAAGGGCAGATAATTCAAACATGAAATGTTATCAAAAAAGTGCTTGTACTACCAGACAGCATAAAGACTCATTGTGACCCATTGTGGCTAGTTTGATTAAATTCTGGTTGAAACTGTTGGAGTTCCGCTCCCGAGAAAATGGGAATTTTTCCTTAAATTCAAGGGCAGATAATTCAAAAACGAAAACAGTTATCTGAATTCCGTAAGCGATGTGCACAATTACAGTCTAGACACCAGGGGTCTCGTTTGCCAAAATCTGGGGCCGTTATTGGGCCCCATTCCCAATGGCAAAAAGTATCTTTTTTCCCAATTCTCTGGTGAAAATTCCCAATGAGGACCCAGAATGCCCCATGTTCAGACCCCATCTTCATTTACAAACATTTTAAAGACAGTTTTAGAGTAGATTCTTAAACAAGAGTATGTACAAATGCATTTTACATCACTACAGTCTAATTTGCAGCTGAAATTGAGTGACAGTATGAATACAAACATGTTTTAGTTTTTCCCAATTTAGGTAAAAACATCGCTATTTTTCCCAATTTCACTGGCCCCTGGCCCCAAACAAAAATTGGTAGCAAGACCCCTGGACACCATGGAGATTTATTGTGGCAAGTCTGACTAAATTCCGATCAAAACTGTAGGGAGAGTTGCGCACACAAGAAATTGCTGACGGATGGATAGACGGACGGACAGAGATGACCAGGGCCATAACATAATTCGACCCTTCGTGCGTATAAAAATTGTGCCATGCACATCTACACCAATGCACACATCTACCAAATATAAAGCAAATTGGTACATAAACTGTAGGACAAGTTATCCAGACAAGATGATTCTGACAGACTGACAAACCAACCAACCAACAGGCTGATACCAGTATACTGTATGTGTAGAAATATTCACGGGCTTCTAATTTTCGCTATATTCGCGCTAGACCATCGACCCGCGAATTCATGATTGCCCAAATATTTGTACTCCCAATTCTTCCTTAATAGTTTAATTTTCGCATAAGTTGAAGTAAATGTTTTTTATAAACATTACATGAATATACATTCAGTTCGTACATGTATATGATTTATTGACTAAATGGGTTGAATAAAGAAGGTGACAAGATACATGTATTAAAACTATAATTAAACAATAAAACTGTGAATAACCATTTAACACTTTATCCGACAATGTATTGTTTGGCATTGTTTGGTTTGAAATACATGTAATTAATCCTTTATTAGAATGCATACAGAAAATAATTAGTTACAGTGGAGCAATATCCGTTTAATTTCCTACTCCCGAGCGTTTAAGAAACTGCAAATAAGAAAGAGATATTTACCCAGCACTAACATTCATTTTGCCACATGTGCGCGAAATTAAGAATTCATATTTTGTCTCTCAGCGAATTCAAAGTTGCGCGAATATTTGTAAAACTCGAAAATGGGGCCCTACCGCGAAAATTTCGCTCCGCGAAAATATCTACACATACAGTACCCATCTTCCACTCAACTTCATTTACTGGTGTATAAATATCTTGTGAGAATAAAAAATACTTACTTTGGATTTCGTTCTAGATGAATAATAGATGTTAAAGTCCTCAATGCTGCACTTTTGATGTCCTGGAGAATTGAAAACAAGTCATGTTGAGCTATGTCTTATATATCATTGTATTATCATAATCAGGGTTGTGCCTAGATCAGAATTATTTAGGGACACAGGAGTCCTCCTAGACACAGGAGTCCTCCTACCTAAATTTCAACAGGACATTGGGAAACTTTGGGGGACAGACTAAAATAACAACTATCTTAGTTATGATACTAAGACAGTCTCGCCTTTCATGTTGACATCAGATTCGCGCAACATCAGACATTTTACCAACAAATTCCTCTGGAAACTGTTGGTTGCATTTTATTTGTCTCTGAAGGAGATGATTGAGGCATTCGATTGTCTAAATAGGCAGATGAAGAAACACAAGATCAATTGTTTTTACAACAGAATTTGTTGTCGGCTATCTTTCTTTTCCCACATGGTCATCTTGAGTAAAAATTCTAAGACCAGTTATCAATATTCTATATGAGAATCAGCTCAATCAAAGAGTAAATTTTGGGTCACAGTCAAGGTTTTGCAGTTCTCCAAATATGCAACAAGTTTACAATATTTTATATCAAAATTGGCTGAAACGAACAGTAAATCTCCGGTCACAGTCAAGTTCTGGCATAATATGCCAATTTTATGGGATATTGAAAATAATTTTGTGTGAATCCTGAGATGCCACAGCCTAGGTACAACACCGCATTATACTTTTAATACATATTCCATTTAAAGTAATGAGTCCAAATACTTTTGTTGAGTGTCACTAGTTGACAGCATTATACTTTTAAAACATATTCTATTTAAAGAAATGAGTCAAAATACTTTTGTCGAGTGTCACTAGTTGAATTTAAACAGCAACAAAATGAGTTGATGAAACACTAATGCCCCCGAAATGGCTTTTTTTCTGGAGAAAATGCCAATTTTAAGTTTCCTGGTAAGGGATGATAAGGGTTAATGAATGACCTTAAGGAAGGTCATGTTGCATGAAGGTTTCATAACAAATTTGAGCTTTGTATTATAAATACTTTTGGAGAAAATGCCAATATTAAGTTTTTGGACAGACAGACTGACAGACAGACACGAGTAAAACAATATGCCCCCTATCTCTCGATATGGGGGCATAAAAATACATTTTTCATCATTCGGTAGATTTGATCGTCAATTTCCAATAGTCATATCATAGCAGCTGGAGCACCTTACCATGAATTTCTGATGTTTCTCGTACCAGTACTACCACAACATCCTAACCTAGCCTCCAGCTGCTCGCCACATAGATAACAATATCAAACTATTGGGTGGAGACAATTTTTTCTGATGGGATATTTTCTGCGACCAAGGATAGAACGCAGGATCTCCGGAATGAGAATCTGCTTTGCTACCAACTGTGTCATGGTCGGGGTAGCAAACAAGAGGACCATGATGGTCCTATATCGCTCACCTGAACCAAACTGATATGAGCAACACTTTTATTCAAATCAATTGATATTTAGGATTTTAAGACTGAAAACTAACTTATGGTCAAAAACAATATGAAAATCAAATTCATCAGAGATCTTACGGTCCCCAACATTGTGTCCAAGATTTGTCCAATAATTGTATATTCTAGAGTGTAAACAAAGTCGAAAACGGCAATTTTGTCAAATTCAAGGGCACATAACACTCACCTTGCTGCTTAGATCAGACTGAAAATCCTACTCATCCAAGATCTTATGGTCCGCAATATTGTGTATAAGTTTTGTCTTGATTGATTGATAATTGTAGATTTTAGAGTGTAAACAAGATCAAAACAAGAGCCGTCATAGACGGATTATGCTCCCCGAATAAGTGCTTGTCACACACAAAAAAACTATCATAAATTAAGGCCCCTTTTCCCATGACAGATTTTTTGTACACACATTATTTGTAGAATATGGTCTAGAACAGCTTATTTGTCACACAAGTATAAAATTTCATTAAATTCTGCCCATTAGATGAAGAGAAATTAGAGAAAAACTAATTTTTACATTAAGACCCCTTTTTCCGTGACGCAGCCTCAAATTTAGAAACAGAGAATAAGGTCTCTAGGTATTGACCCAGGGAGTTCACATGTGAAGTTTCATTGAATTCGGTCCAAGGGTTGCTGAGATCTGGCTGTGGACGGACGGACGGACAGAAGGACGGACGGACGGACGGAAGGACAGCATGGCGACTATATGCTCCCCCGAAATTTTTTCGGGGAGCATAAAAAGCCAAAAATGGCAATTTTGTCAAATTAAAGGGCACATAACTCTCAACTTTCTGATCGGATCAAACTGAAAATTGCAATAATCTAAGATTTTATAGTACCCAACATAGTGTCCAAGATTTGTCTTGATTGATTAATATAATTGTAGATCCTAGAGTGTAAACAAGGTGGAAAACAGCCGAAAATAGCAATTTTGTCGAATTCAAGGGCACATAACTCTCGACTTTCTAATAAGATCAGACTAAAAATCGAACTCATCTGAGATCTTATGGTCCCCAACATTGTGTCCCAGTTTTGTCTTAATTGATTAATAATTGTAAATTCTAGAGTGTAAACAAGGTCCAAAACAGCTTAAAATGGCAATTTTGTCAAATTCAATGGCACATAACTCTCAACTTTATGATCAGATCAGACTGAAAATCCCACTCATCTGAGATCTTATGGTCCCCTACATTATGTCCAAGTTTTGTCTTGATTGATTGACATTTGTAGATTCTAGAGTGCAAACAAGGTGGAAAACAGCTGAAAATGGCAATTTTGTCAAATTCAAGGGCACATAACTCTTGTCTTTCTAATCAGAACAGACTGAAAATCAAACACATCCAAGATCTTATGGTCCTCAACATTTTGTCCAGGTTTTGTCTTGATTGAATAATAATAGTAGATTCTAGAGTGTAAACAAGGTCGAAAACAGCCGAAAATGGCAAATTTGTCGAATTCAAGGGCACATAACTCATGACTTTCTGGTCTGATCATAACCAAAATCAAACTTGTCCAAGATCTAATTGTTATATACATTGTGTCTAAGTTTAATCTTGATTGGTAAATATTTGTAGATGCTAGAGTGTTAACAAAGTCAAAAGTAACTATTTTTCGCATTCAAGAGCAGATAACTACAGACTTTCTGGTCCGATCAGACCAAAAATCAAACTCATCCGAGAACTTATGGTCAAACATATTTTGGCCAAGTTATGTCAAGATTGGCTTATATTTGTGGATGCTAGAGTGTTAACACTAAATTGTTGACAGACGGACGGACAGACAGACGGACGGACGACAGACACAAAGTGACCACAATAGCTCACCTTGAGCACTTCGTGCTCAGGTGAGCTAAAAAGGAACCTTTAGCAGGGCTACAGATTAAAGGGGATAAAGGCATTCTAATATTCCTTATTTCAAATCCAAACTAAGAAACAGTTTTGACTTCCTTTTAAATATTGAATTAAAATCCACTGAGCCAAAAGAAGAAAATGCAAATAGCCAGCATTTTCTCTTTTTGCCTGTGCTACGATGTACACAAGTTGCCTTTTTAATAACTTCAATGCTGTCATCTGCAGCAGGATAGAAGTCAAACTCTCCCACAAAATTTGCTGTTTGTGAAATTCCAGCCCACCAGCTTACCACAAGGTTGTCTGTGTTGAGTTCTACAATATCTACCAGCTCTTCTATAAACCCAGGATATAACAGGGAGTTGATGTTCTCTTGTATGGCATTAGAGTACACTGAAACACAAATAGGTAAAGACATAAAAACTTTATAGTTCTGTTGCATTATCTGATTAACATCTCTGAATTTTGATCAGTCTAAAATGTTGCCAACTGGTAATGATTTGAATTTATTCTATGCAATCAGTGTTTTCCGTGCCAAACAAATCGTGCATCATTGTCTCTAGTTCAAAACAAATGACTCCCTTGGAAATTTATCGAAGGTCCAGTCTTCGCGAAAGTGCCGGACCGCCGGTCAATGGCCGGCAAAACCCAGTTTGGTACGGCATAAATTTTGGGTGATCGGTCCTGATGTCCGACGTTTCGTGAAAGACACCCATATTGACTTGAAATGCCTAATATTGAACATAGCATTAAAAATAAGAAAAAAGTATCTGAAATCTAGCCAATTTCCTGATATTGACTAATTCATGGAGTTTCATGTCTTTTTGATGTCTGATTGATTGGTCAAAAAGTTCTCTTAAATGCTGTTTATTTACCTATGTCTACCAGTGTAAGTTGTAAACTCAGGACTGGAGCAGCATTTTGTTAACTGAGGAGTGGTACAAGTCCATTTCTACCAGTTTAGTGTAAACTCTGGACTGGAAGAGCATTTTGTTAACTGAGGACTGAGTAGTAGTACAAATTTGTGCAAGAAAATGGATTCGCATTTTAACTTTGTTATGGTATAGAATAGCTATGAATGCATTGAATGAATAAAAATCCAGTACCAGCAGAGAGTGAAGAAAATGCTGATTATCATATTACATTAGGTGGGGAAATAGAATCTGAAAATTATGAGCACTCTGAAAAGTTTGAACAATCTGAAAATTTTGTTCTTTTTGTGATAAACATAAAAGTTTTGTCACTTGGTCGTTTTCCTTGCTCTACTTGTCCGGTCCGGCCAAAATTGATTCGGTCCAGCCAAAATTTCCAAATGCCTGTCCGGATGTCAGGCAGTTTTTTCCCAATTTCGCGAAGACTGAAGGTCATTTATGACAAGTTTTGAAATCCAGATTTTCAAATGATACTGGAGTCCTAGGGAGTTTATGAAATTTGACCAATAAAATTGGAGAAATGACCCCCAACTTTGAAATGAAGGCAACAGGGTCACGATGACCTCAAAGTTCATATGCAGCCATGATTCAAGATTAGCCTATATTTGAACCCGGACCCATGCTGCTCTCTTACATTTGCTGCAGGTTATGAAGATCCTATTTGAAAACAACATGGATCTTGATCAGACTGTGTGTGTATACAGGCTGGTCTGGAACCATGTTGGGCTCAAAAGCCTAAGTGACATTTTTCCAGAACCTGGCTGATATCATATCCCTATTTCAGAAGAGCATTAAAACCTAAATTACAACTTACCTAAAATAGCTATGGACTGTAGACGAGCTTGCACACATTGTGCTCTAGATTCATATTTGGAGAACAGGTTGGCTAATCTAATATGTGTATACAGCAAGGTCTGAAACACAAAACAAGCAGGGACTGTAATTCACCAGCATTTCTATATCGATTATGCAAAGCAATGTCACATTACAAGACATCTGATCGGACAAGACGTATGACTTGGCCAATCGGATGGACAGTCGTGTGATTTTAAAGGTAAACTTGGATTAAGATAATTTAGTGAATACCACCCCAGATTCAATAACAATACATACATTATAGAGCTTCAGGCAATAGAAAGTAATGGCTCTTTAAAATACAGTGTATTTCAGTATTCATCACATCCCATGTTATGGGTTCTCAATGGAATAATTTCAAGACTTGAACTTACAAGAGGATGTTGGCTACTAAAACACAACTTTTTAAGACTAAAGCTATTAAACAACAAGAGGCCAAGAGGGCCTTATCGGTCACCTGAATCTAACTAGAACTGTCGCAGAGCGGACAAATACCCCCCACTAGGGCCTTGTCACTGAAAAAGTGCTATAGGTCAACCAATTCTTGACTTAGAGCACAGAAATGGATTTTAACCAAAGTTTGATTGTTACCTTGACCTTTGACCTTCGTGACCCCAAAACCATAGGGCACCTCCTTGGGTCATGGGCAACAACTGGGTAAAGTTTCATGATCCTAGGTCAACTGGTTCCTGACTTAGAGCACGGAAACGGATTTTAAACAAAGTCTGATTGTGACCTTGACCTTTGACCTTCGTGACCCAAAAACAATAGGGCACTTCCTTGGGTCAAGGGCAACAACTGTGTTTCATGATCCTAGGTCAAACCGTTCTTGAGTTAGAGCACTGAATTGAAAAAGTCTACGGACGGACGACTGGATGGATGGACGGACTGACAGACAGACAGACAGACATACATGATGAAACCAATATACCCCCCTCTACTTCGTAGGAGGGGGGTATAATGAGCAGAAAAACTTTGATGTACAGATAAGGTATAATTACAATATAATCCCCAAAAGTATATTGAAAGAATGGAACAACAATAACAAGCGCTTCGCAGAGCGGCGCATATACGCCTGAGAGGGGCTTGTCAGTAAATTTGGCCATTTTTTCAATTTAAGGGCAGATAATTCAAACATGAAAAGTTATCAAAATTTTGTTTGCACAACAACACACCATAGAGATTCATTGTGGCTAGTTTGATAAAATTCTGGTTGAAACTGTAGGAGTTGCGCACAGGAGGAAATGGACATTTTTGAGAAAATGGGCATTTTTTCTTAAATTCAAGGGCAGGTAAGTCAAGAACGAAAACAGTTATCGTAATTCCGTGTGCACAACTAGACACCATGGAGATTCATTGTGGCAAGTTTGATTAAATTCCAATCAAAACTGTAGGAGGAGTTGCACACACAAGAAATTGCTAACGGACGGACAGACATACGGACAGACAGACAGACAGACGGACAGACAGACAGACGGACGAGCAGGGCCATAACATAATACGACCCTTAAGGCGTATAATAAATATGCAATCCAAAAGCTAGTTCACAAGAAGATCTTTTTAGGATGTACCCTATTTACCCACTTAGTGGCCCCTTATTGAGCCCCACAGGGAGATTATGATAACTCAATGATTTGTACAACATGAAGCGGGTTCCCATAAGGATGCTTCCTAACAAGTTTGGTTGAAATCCGTCTCATGGTTTTTAAGAAGTCAAAAATGTTAAAGTTAACTAATAACACCAACAACCCCAGAGCACGGCCATTTCTAGACAGATTTTTTTTCTCTTGTACAAACTTTGTAGTCCTTGCCCTAGAGACTAAAAATTAAAAGTGAATCAAATCCAACAACTGGTTCATGAGAAGAGGATTTTTCAAGATGTATCCTATTTACCCCCAGGGGAGATAACTCAATGATTTATACAAATCTGAAGCGGGTTCCCATTCTGCCAAGTTTGGTTAAAATCTGTCCAATAGTTAGAATAAGTCTAAAGTGTTAAAAATTAACTAATAACACAACTCATACCCCCTCCACCCTTGTCTCCCCCTAGCAGTCATTTCTTGACCGATTTTTTTCTTTTTTGTACAAACTTAGTAGTCCTTGCCCTAAAGACTCTAAATACTATATGTGAATCCTATCCAACAGCCAGTTCATGAGAAGAAGATTTTTCAAGATGTTCCTTATTTACTCCCTTTTTGGCCCCTTATGGGGCCCTAATGGGAGATAACTCCATAATTTGTACATATCTAAAGCGGCTTCCCATGGGGATGCCTCCTGCCAAGTTTCATTGAAATCTGTTCTCAAGAAGAGACGAAGCACAACGCACGACCACGGACGAAACATGATCGCAATAGGTCACCATGACCTTAGGTCAGGTGACCTAAAACTTTAACATTTATATCACTGCATTCCAACAAACACCTCATACCTTCAACTTAAAAGTAGCAGCAGCTATAAGGTTTTGGTTCAAAAGTAATGATATGAAACCCTAGTTAAGAGAATACATCAGTTTACATGCTTGCATCAGAAAACCCGAGATGCACACAAAAAGTTAAATCAAACATGTCCTTTTTACACTTTTGAGGTCAATTATAAACCATATTTCATTCTGAGATTATTTCATCCAATGTTTACACTGTATTCACAACTTGTATGAACTATTCTTACCTGTTTTTCTTCTGGTATTTTATATTTTGTAACTAATTCTTCCATTATCTCAGTAGGCAACTGTTTGTATTGATCTACATTGTCTATGTGTATTGAAGTGATGATGTTCGAAACACCCTGAAAATGTCAACACCAAGTCTTATTTCATAACATGGTCATACAAATATATAGTACACACTAATTTATTATCACTTCTCCACAAGCCTCATAACTAAAGTGTAAACCCATTTTACAAACAAGACCAGGTTTTGGCATACCTATTACTATTACAATAGGTTTGGGAAAACATCGAGGCAAACCATTTCGCACTTTCTCCTTTTGCATCAATTTTTTCTGAGCTACCTCATTCACAAATCCTTTCACTATCAATTTTGATGTCGGCAGACATTCTCAAATTAGAAATTAGAAAAGTGCAAATTTTTGCCATTTGGGTGAAGGCTTGATGTTTAAGTGTTTCTTCTATTTCATTTACATCTTGATATTTACTATGGTTTATTCCACTAATGATCAAATATTAACGAAGAGATTATCAAATGTTCATGACTTACCTTTTTTGAAGATTTTTCTTCTGTATTTTCATGATAAAATTCAAAATGAAGAGTTGTTGCACTACTTGGAAATCCCTGTGAAAACAGATTTTGTTTATTTGGCCTTCTGATACCGACAGTGCATGCATTGAAAGGGTTGCCACGAGACAGAGGAAATAATCTTCCCTGACAAAAATTGAAAATTCCCTGACATGTTTCAATGCGTTAATTACCTTAATAACTTGGTAATTACCTTAATAACTTGCAATATTTAGAGACAATTTTAGAAGACAATATTCAAATCATTAAATGTTATTCATATTGATGCAAAAATTTCCTGACAATTCCAAGTAATTTGCCTGTATTTTCAAATTTCCCTGACAATTCACAAATTCACTGACAATTCCACAACCTTGAAAAATTTCAAATTTCCCTGACTTTGCCCTGATGCTTGGCAAGCCTGAATTTGATGAAAAAGAGAATCTTGGTGTGGCACAGGTACCTCTGAATGGGTTCATTAGTTAACAAGAGTTGTCTGCAGACAACATAGCTCGCCTATACAGGAGCTTGTCACAAAACAGCCTAACTTTTTAAATGGTCAAACTCTAAGGTCAAGGTCTTTAGGTCAAATGAAACGTCTTATCGAGAATTATCCATGTGTGAAATATCAAGGCTGCATCTCTAATATATGCCTGAGATATAGACCAGGTTTAAGTTTTTCAAGTGAAGATAGGACGCGACAGGATGCCAGGCCAAGACTAAGGTTGTGACATTAGCTCCCCAAACATAAAATCCAGGCTCACTTAAAAGGGTGTAAGTTAAAGAACAGACAACTCTGACAGAAATAAAGCCATCAAAATATAACCTGCAAGATACACAACTAGTCATCACACAGATAAACTGATTTAAATTTGAACCGCTCCAGAAATCTATCCTTTTGGGAAAAGTTCAATAGGACCAAACCCTTCATTCCAATGATTTAATACTTGCAATTTTGAAGAAACTGGAAAATTAAAGCCAAATCCTGAGGTTATACTATCTTACATCTTAGCTACACACAAAATGACACATACACATGTTGCACTAAGATTTTATGACATATTGATAGTAGATACTGTACAGGGTATGTGTCCTTAACAATTTTTCAGTAACATAGCGACAGAGATCACTCATCCAACTATTTTCCTGTCTTGGTATCACAAGTAAAAGGCTGAGGCTCTGCCAAAAGCGCAAGATATTATAAACTTTTAACCCTTACTGTAATAGGTTGATTTTGACAACACTCAGCAAGACCGAATCCGTTATCTTTTCCTCCCCAACTCTCCGCTAAATGAGTCAGTCTGGTCACCAAGCCTTGTTTCTTGTCATTACCAAGTCTTGTGATAAAGTTGGATCTTTTGCTGAAAATAGACACAAGTAAAATCTAAATGTGACCTATCAAGCTAAAAAGGCACCTTCTGGAAAGTTCATAAAACTAAATTTCAAGAAAAGTACCAGACTTAGCAGACATTAACCAGATTCCAATATGCAGGGTTTTCCCTAAGCATGAGAATTTGGGGGTCATTGTGACCCCCTTGCCTTCAAAGTTAGGGGTCATTTCTACTATTTTGTGGGTCAAATATGCCCTAGGACTCAAGTATCACTAGAAAATCTGGGGTTTAAAACTTGCCTCATTAATGTCCCTCAAGTAAATTTCTAAGGGGTCATTTGTTTTGAGATTGCGACAATGACGCAAGATTTGTGTGTCATGGAAAACCCTGAATATGGAAAATGAACATAGAGTAACAAAGAAAATAACAATCCAGATCAAGATAATTACCTTAGAGTGGAAAGTTTTGATCATAGTCAGTCTGTGCTTTTCACATTTCCCAGAGAGTCCCTTATAACTTGAAACGTCAAAAAACAGTTATTCACTTCTTTTATAAATGTTATATACAAAAAAACACTTCATTGATTTTTTTTTTCAGATTCACTTCAATGAATTATTCATTCCACATTTGATGAAGAAATACGAGATAAGTTCTCAGAGCTGACAGAATCAAACAAGAATCAGTGAGAGTTGAAAGGTTTAACATGTATGCTATCAAGCATTTGTTAATGTTACATATGTACCTGAACACATAGAGCAGATTGAGCACTTCCAGGACTATCTTCATATCACATGATTGTAGGAGGGCCGTCAGGTGTTCCATCGAGTTGTAGAGATGCCGGGAAAAACTGTGCTCTATCAATGTAGATGTGAAACCCAACACTTGTAATAACACTGCCTTCAACTGGAATGGAATTTATTAAGTTTATTTCAACTATGCCTCCATAGCTATTTTGCTGACTTTACTTGTCATGCATAAAGACTATGCTTCTGTATTCACTAGTCCTGTCAAGATGTTTATTGTTTCAAGCAAGCAGTTGAATGTATATTTTGGACCATAAGTTATACAAGAGGGCCATGATGGTCCTTAATCGCTCACCTGAACCAAAATGGCATCAGCCATAGTCTTGTTTGAATTCATTAATATCTTTTACTCTAAGACTGAAAGCAAACTTATGGTCACCAAACTTGTGTCCAAGTTTTGTCTAAATTGCATTGTCTAAACGGCATTTTTTTCAAATTCAAGAGCAGATAACTCCAAATATGCTGAAATTCAAAATCATCAAAGAACTTCAGGTAAGCAACATTATGTCTAACTTTCGTCTTGATTAGTCAATAATTGTGGTTGTTGGGGTAAAAAGAAAGTTGAAAATGGCAATTTTGTCAAATTCAAGGGCACATAACTCTAAACATTTCTTTTATCTGAACAAACCTAAATTCTAAATCATTTGAGATCTTATGTTCACAAACATTGTGTCAACGTTTCTTTTTGATTGGTGAATATTTGTGGTTATTAGAGTAATAACAAGATCTATTTATACAGAATAGATCGATTTATTACAAGCTAAAATAATTATCGTTTTCCTTTACTTGATGATTCGCCCATTTGAAGTTTCGAGAGTCAATTAGGTTTCCAGCCTAACCGGAAACGGTGTTCCGTAATTTTCACTTACAGCCTAAAACTAGCAGACAACTCGCGGGAAAAATTTTCATCTGCACAATTTTTCTAAATTTCTTTACTTAAAATACTGCGTAACTTCCCAATACGAAGAAATATGAATAGCCAGTGTGTTCGTTTTTACGTTGCAACTGAGTAAATTCGATGTCGAAAGTTCGGTAGAGTGCAGGACTGGGAAATTCACGAACTTGACGAAGCGGAAATGGATGATGAAAGAATGTAGGATCAGCGGACGGAGATGTTGTTTTCTGTTGCAAACAACAAACAATTAAAGCGTTTAAATTCACAATTGAAGGAAAACAATGTGTATAAATCGACCGGGCCTGGTAAACTCGGTCGATACGTTTAATCGGATTCGGCCCATGGAAAGTTCGACCTAAAAAAGAGAAAAAAAAATCTCTTCTTATTCAAAAATTTAGATTTTGAGATTGAGTTGGTTCCCCTTATGAAAGCTGTTTGTAAACTTGAATACTAGAATTCTAGGAATACTGGGCCGTAAAGAAATAAAATTTAAAGCTTGGCAATGCAAATTACAATTTTCAAGGGAGTAGAGAAAGGATGGAATGTATTGTTGTTAGGATCTACATAAATTATAATTAATTTATTGTTCATTAGATGATGTTTATCGTGTGTGTATTATTGGCATTTTAAGCAGTTTAGAATGAAAATAATCGTTCGTTGTCTGTGCGGAAATTTGGTGGGAGATCAACAGGGGTGCTTCTTAGTTGCAAACAAACACACCTCCTTTTGCTGATTATTTCATTTTCGTGCAAAATTCATAGTTCAAGTTGTGCAATTCTGGGAAAACAGATCCTGCTATTTGTGTGTTACCCCCCCCCCCCCCCCCAAAGATCCTGGATCCACTACAGAACTTTGAAGCATGTACAGAGATATAGCACAATTTCTTACCATGAAGCATAATTTTTGTCAAATCAATAAATTTTGAACAGTTTTTAGCTTAATTGCATAATTTGAATGCCTAAATCAATATAACCAGTTTCTAGTCATACAAGGTGTCAGTCAGGGATACATGTCATCACTGAGTGTGTTACATATTAATGATACTCAGTTTCTGGAGCATTTACCCTTGGACAATATACCTACTGTTAATTATAACAACATAGTGTTTTCCTAATTGAGACATAGGGTTCCCATACCACCTTGAAAATAGAAAAAAGAATTTTGTACATATGTTAAAGGTCTGGAAAAAAGTCTTAATTTTGTACAATTCTGGAAAAGTCTAGAAAACTCATGGAAAAGCAATATGTGTATGACCGGAATCCCTTTTCAACAAGATTAATGTTGATCTATTTTGGATCATTTGTAGTTTACTAATTGGTCAATAATAAACAAATCGATATGTAAAAAAAAAAAGAAAAAAATCATAAGAATCATCTATTCAGATATTTGAAAGCAGCTTTGGAATTTCATATTGGGGGAACCCTAAAGATAGATGGGAACCCTAAAGATAGAACATTATTAGAAAGACTATTGATAAACGTAGATTCGTTGCTGCACTGAACGGCAGTGAAATATGTTCACAGTTATGAGCTTTGATTTTATATTATCGGGGATTTACAGGAAGTGGATATAGAGCATGACGGTTTGACCGCATCAGATGGATGGTTACACTGTTGTAAGAGTACAGTGCTGTTACTTAGTGAACAACATGGGAAAGGTGTAAATTGGTTTTTGAAGGCAGAGTTTGTTGAAATTTTACGTAATGTTTGTTGATTTCAGGTGCAGGAGACCTTTATTACCAAAGAATTATGATACTATACCGGGCGGTACTTTGGCGATAACCTAGTCTTCCGTTAGATCAACGAAACTTTAGCAACAAGGAATGGTGACGTTGACATACTATGTGCTTTATATTTACGGTTTTCTTTACTTCATTTTAATAGCTGCATTTATCATTCCATTTGACAAGAGAATGGAGTGTTGCTATTTGTAGCCATTCTTTTTATTTTTTAGTTCCTAATTAGTAACTCTATCTGTTACAGCTTCTATGTTGCAAGTTGACAAGTACAGTAAATATAAAATACAAATTATTTTAACATCCACAGGATCAACAGTGTCCGTGTTATCAAGGTTTTCATTGCTGCCTTCAAAGAGTTAATAGGCGTTTAATTCCCTGCCAGGTTGACACACTTGAGAGTAAATATAATAACTTGTATATTTACCATTGATAACTAGGTGGTATGTGCCTTATGCTGTTAGTAGGTATACAGTTTACCTTTTTAGCACTGGTTGCTGTTTGCTGATTTCCAACTAATTAGGACTCTATTTACATTCAGGTCTTGTACCATGGAAGGTATCTTGTGCAATGGCAGCTCAGGCATAATTTATGCTTGATGAGTTTCATCTACTGTTAATATTATCAGCTTGTGTATCTTTTGATAATGTGTGGATAGCTGTAAGGGGAGTTCTTTGACAGGTTAAAAAGCTATGTGCATCACTAATAAAATAATAAATTCAATGAATTTCAGATCCGGTAAACGTATTTTATTTTAGATATGGATTGGGGTAATTTGTTAATACACTGTCATACTTAGTGGTTGTCTGGAGAATGGCACGGAATCTAGAATGGAGTATTGATACATTGTATATGGAAATAGAAATTGTTTAATTAGTTGGTTGGATAAAATATTAAATACGGAATAGAATGTTGAGGCTGCTACAATGACCCTCCATGATTAACTTGGTGTGTGAGTCTCTATGGTTGAGACTGGTGAATTGTGTGAAAGCCACATTGTGTTGTAGAGCATGCGCATTTGAACACTGCTTTTGCAGGTTCGAGCCCTAACTGAGGCGCATTATCAATTGGGCTATATTTGTTACAGATTGCTTTAAATTTAAGTTGCTGGAATTTTGTGTGGGGCGAACGGAGTTCGTGTGGCGGAAAATTCCAGAGATAAATTAGATGTGGCGGAGGATTCCAGAGGAATATAGCATTTTTGTCTGTTCAATATCAAAAGTGTATGGTAAAGTTTCGCATCAGTTGCAAAAATAGGAACTGGCCAGTTGACCGATCCACTTTGCGCACCTATACATGTATATGATATTTGCTTTGACTGATCCAATTTGCATACATATACATGTATATGGTATTTGGTTGGTTCAGTGATTGGTGGTCTAACACTGTACCAAGGTGGTTGTTCAGTGATTGGTGGTCTAACGCTGAACGACAGGTTGTACACAGGGATTGTGCCCTGTTGGTTTGGTTTGAGCTACCCGGCCAGTGATTGGTGGTCTAACGCTTGGCCATCTCCATGAGAGGTGTCTTCCATGGAGCGGTAGACTTGGACTTTAAATATTACTGTGGAGTCGTGGCCTAGTTCCTTACTAGTATACTATTCTCCTGGAATCTTTCCGTTACTACATCCTCTGGGATTTTCTGCTAATACACGGTCCATTCCTGCCACACATTTAAAACTATTAATCATTGTTTGATTGATGTGTCTAACAATAGTTTAGCTATAATTTGTTAGTTCTCTTTATTAAACATTGTTTGAATGATATACATGTGTTTCTAACATTATTTTAGCCATAATGTAATAACAAGATCTATTTATACAGAATAGATCGATTTATTACAAGCTAAAATAATTATCGTTTTCCTTTACTTGATGATTCGCCCATTTGAAGTTTCGAGAGTCAATTAGGTTTCCAGCCTAACCGGAAACGGTGTTCCGTAATTTTCACTTACAGCCTAAAACTAGCAGACAACTCGCGGGAAAAATTTTCATCTGCACAATTTTTCTAAATTTCCCTCCCTCCCACCCTTATTGTTATTTCATATTGTTAATTCATTTCAAGGTTAACATAATCTGAACCAATCTGTTCCAGTTTTTAAGCTTCTTTTCCTTTATTGCAGTTATACAGAGGGACCTAGGAGTTATCACACAAACTGTAGTCACAATCGATCCAGACGCCAATTTGCATACATATACATGTATATGGTATTTGGTTGGTTCAGTGATTGGTGGTCTAACACTGTACCAAGGTGGTTGTTCAGTGATTGGTGGTCTAACGCTGAACGACAGGTTGTACACAGGGATTGTGCCCTGTTGGTTTGGTTTGAGCTACCCGGCCAGTGATTGGTGGTCTAACGCTTGGCCATCTCCATGAGAGGTGTCTTCCATGGAGCGGTAGACTTGGACTTTAAATATTACTGTGGAGTCGTGGCCTAGTTCCTTACTAGTATACTATTCTCCTGGAATCTTTCCGTTACTACATCCTCTGGGATTTTCTGCTAATACACGGTCCATTCCTGCCACACATTTAAAACTATTAATCATTGTTTGATTGATGTGTCTAACAATAGTTTAGCTATAATTTGTTAGTTCTCTTTATTAAACATTGTTTGAATGATATACATGTGTTTCTAACATTATTTTAGCCATAATGTAATAACAAAGTTGAAAACGGCAATTTTGTAATGTTCAAGGGCATATAACCCATAACTTATTGATCCGATCAGTCCAAAAATCACACTCGTCCAAGATCTTACGATCACTAACATTGTGTCAAAATATCATTTTGATTAGTCAATAATTGTAGTCACAAGAGTGTAAACAAAGTTGAAAACATTTGAAAATGGTAATTTTGTTAAATTCAAGGGCACATAACTCATGACTTTTACATCTGATCAAAATGAAAATCACACTAATCCTAGATCTTATGCTTCTAAACATTGTATATGAGTTTTGTCTTGATTGGCCTTTAATTTTAAAAGCTAGAGGGTAAACAAAGTCGAAAAAGCTGAAAACCGGCAATTTTGTCAAATTCAAGGGCAAATAACTCGGGGATTTCTGGTCCAATCAGACTGAAAATCGAACTCATCCCAGATCTTATAATTAGCAACATTGTGGTCAAGATTTATTGTGATTGGTCAATATTTGTAGATTCTACTATGTTAACAAAGTCAAAAGTTGCTATTTTTGACATTTGAGGGCAGTTAACCCCAGACTTCCTGGTCCGATCTGACCCAAAATTGAACTCCTCCGAGAACTTTTGGTCATACATGTTTTGACCAAATTTGGTCAAGATTGGTTATTATTTGTGGATGCTAGAGAGTTAACAAGAAAATGTGAACAGACGGACAGACATACGGACAGACAGACGGACGGACGACAGACAAAAAGCGATCACAATAGCTCACGGTCACCTTGAGCACAAAGTGCTCAGGTGAGCTAAAAATTCACCAAATAATAGAGTAAAAGATAAGTAGTGGTAAGGGTATTCTTTGTTTCTTCATTTCTAAACACTGTAATGGGAACTTATTTGATTAATTTCTACAATTCTGAAGGGCACTGATTTACTTGATTTACTTGAAGGTATAATCAGAAAGAACTCTGATGGGCGAGTTTATTAGTATAACTACCTCTTCATTTCCCAGTATATCACAGGCCAATGTCCACCCTTTCTCATGTTCTCTTTTACATGCCTTCTCCAAAAATTCATCAAAAATGTCTAAAACGTCTGCCCAATGGTAAAGTTCACACTGAAATATGAAGACAGAATAAATGGTTTCAAATATTTCTTAAATGAAGTGATAACTTATTTGTACATGTTGTGATCTATATTGCCTATTGTGTGGATGTTTTAATCCATTCCCAATTTCTTCACATAAGGATGCCTTTTGATGCCCTACAAGACGCTATGGAAAGCATTGTGTGAAATGAAGAAATTGCTTATGGCAGGCAATTTCTTCGTTTACCACAAAATATAAAATTCCATTCTCTTGAAATTGTTGTCTGCAACATCTTGAGTTTGGACCAGTTCAAAATTTTGTTGGCAAACTGCAGAATTTTGGACTGTTCCAAATTCAAAGATGATACAGACAACAATTTCAAGTGAATATAATTTTATACTTTTTGGTCTTTTGGGGTAGAAAATGTGGGAAATGAAGAAATAGCTTGTCACAAGCAATTTCTTCTTTTTCCACAATGTTTTCCAAAGTCTTTATCTTGAAGGGAGTCAAAAAGTGTAAGTGTTTGAGAATGGGTTTAAGGTGAACATTTATTTACAAACTTTTTTGCTACATGATATAGCAGAATATGTGTCATCATGCCTGTCTGCTATTACCATAATATCATTGCAATTACAATCATGGAAAATTCTTAAAGAAAACAAGTATCTGGTGTTGTATGCAACACATAAAGTCCCCTACCGGCTTCACATTGACTCAATATGGTAATCAATAATAGATTAAGTTGCAGGATCCATTTTTTGCCATATTTTCACTATTTCCGTTACCATAGCAACCGCACTTTTCGTCAAAGAACAAAGATAAAATGATGTGCATAATCTACACATTGCCATCTAGTCATATACCAAGTCTCATCAAATTAGCTTGCTTACTTATTAACTTATCGCAGGATCCAATATTTTTTGCCATATTTTCACTATTTCCGTAACCATAGCAACAACAATTTTAGTCTAAAAACAAAAATAAAATGATGTGCATAATCTACACATTGCCATAATATGGCAATGTGTAGATTATGCACATCATTTTATTTTTGTTTTTCGACTTAAATTGAGGTTGCTATGGTTACAGAAATAGTGAAAATATGGCCAAAAATGGGATCCTGCGATAAGATAATAACTAAGCAAGCTAGTTTGATGAGACTTGGTATATGACTATATGGCACAGGCATGTGATACTCATACTCGTACTCGAGTATTATGAGTACAAGTACCACTTTTCCCAATACTCACTGGTACTCAGTACTCATGGGGAAAATGAGTACTCATACTCATACTTACTCAAGTACTGACCCTTCAGTACTCAGTACTCATGAATCTTTTTGAGTACTTTATATTAGAAAACATATTTCAAAAGAAATGAGTACTGAGTACCAGTGAGTATTGGGAAAAGTGGTACTTGTACTCATAATACTCGAGTACGAGTATGAGTATCACATGCCTGAGCCATATAGTCATATACCAAGTCTCATCAAACTAGCTTGCTTAGTTATTATCTTATCGCAGGATCCCATTTTTGGCCATATTTTCACTATTTCTGTAACCATAGCAACCTCAATTTAAGTCGAAAAACAAAAATAAAATGATGTGCATAATCTACACATTGCCATCTAGTCATATACCAACTTTCATCAAAAACGCTTGCTTAGTTATTAAGTTATCGCGGGATCCAGATTTGAGCGGACAGACGGACAGACGGACGGACGGGCGGACGGACAGACGGAGGGCAAACCTATAGTCCCCTCCGGTGTGAACACCGGTAGGGGACTAATTAAAGATCTTACATGATATACTATATGGTTTCATCGAAATATAATCTCTAAATTTCATAACAGCTTCAATCAGTATCATGTGTATTGTAAACAATTCTTTGAAGTCTGGTTCTTTAACCTCTTCCCAAACGACACAAATGGGTATTTCAAAACAAGAGGACCATGATGGTCCTATATCGCTCACCTGAACCAAGATGATATGAGCCACAGATTTGTTCAAATCAATTACTTGTGACTTTAAGACTGAAAACAAACTTATGGTTAACAACATTGCGTCCAAATTTTGTCTCGGTTTGTCGCTATTTGTGGTTGTTAGAGTAAAAACAGTCGAAAACGGCAAATTTGTCAATTTGAAGGGCTCAGCAAACTCAGCAAATTCTACTCTAATTAAGCTAATTCAAACTGGTGCAAGATCTTATGTTCAGCAACATTGTGTCCAAATTTCTTCTTGATTGGTCAACAATTATTGTAGATGCTAAAGTGTAAACAAAGTCCGAAACAATCGAAAACATCAATTTTGTCAAATTCAAGGGCATATAACTCATGACTTTCTAGTCTGACGAGACTGAAGTTCAAGCTCATCCAAGAAATTATGGTCACCAACATTGTGTCAAAGTTTCATCTTAATAGGTCAATAATTGTAGATTCTAAAGTGTAAACAAAGTCGTAAACATTCAAAAACGGGAATTTTGTCAAATTCAAGGGCGTTTAACTCATGACCTTTTGATCTGATCAATCTGAAAATCAAACTCATACATGATCTTATAGTCCCTAAGATTGTGATCAAGTTTTGTCTTGATTGGTCAATAATTGTAGATTCTAAAGTGTAAACAAAGTCGTAAACATTCAAAAACGGGAATTTTGTCAAATTCAAGGGCGTTTAACTCATGACTTATTGATCTGATCAATCTGAAAATCAAACTCATACATGATCTTATAGTCCCTAAGATTGTGATCAAGTTTTGTCTTGATTGGTCAATAATTGTAGATGCTAGAGTGTAAACAAAGTCAAAAACAGTCGAAAACGGCAATTTTGTCAAATTCAAGGGCATTTAACTCATGACTTATTGATCCGATCAATCTGAAAATCATACTCATACAAGATCTTATGGTTCCTAACATTGTCTCAAAGTTTTGTCTTGATTGGTCAGTATTTGTAGAAGTTAGAGTGTAAACAAAGTCGAAAACAGTCGAAAATGTCAATTTTGTCAATTTCAAGGGCACATAACTCAAGACCTTCTGGTCTGATCAGACTGAAAATCAAACTCATCCGAGATCTTATGGTCACCAACATTGTGTCAAAGTTTTGTTTTGATTGATAAATAATTGTAGATACTAGAGTGTTAACAATGTCAAAACTAGCTATTTTTCGCATTCAAGGGCAGATAACTCCGGACTTTCTGGTTCGATCTGACCCATAATCGAACTCATCCGAGATCTTATGGTCATACATGTTTTGACCAGGTTTGGTCAAGATTGGCTTATATTTGTAGATGCTAGAGTGTTAACACGAAATTGTGGACGGACGGACGGACAGACGGACAGACGGACAGACGGACAGACGGACGACGGACAAAAAGTGACCACAATAGCTCACCTTGAGCACTTCGTGCTCAGGTGAGCTAATAAAAGTTGCAATGGGCGACAAAATGAGTGTTGATAAAGATATCATTTGTTTTGTGCATCATAACACAGAAAATATTGAGGTAAAAAGAGAAAATGCTGTTATCAGAATGTTTTTCTTTTGCCTCGATGATTTCCAAGCCTTTTCTATTAGGGACATGAAAACCAGGGGTGTGTTCTATAGAGCAAGATTTCTTGAGATATCATTCTTGAGATTTCTAAAGATGTTTTATCTAAAGCGTTCTTTAGAGCAAGACGCTCAATGGGAGGTGCCATCACCCAATACTTCGTGCGGAACCCCTCGGTTAACTCTGTAGAAACAACATTAAAGAGAATTGACCGACTTGTTCCGAATGGTCCATGGTACCATGGTGATGCTTAATTTGGAAAACCTCCGACAGAATCTATTTCTTGGAAACGCTTTATCTGAAACATTGTAAGAAATCTTACAACAAGAGGACCATGATGGTCCTTAATCGCTCACCTGAACTGAGATTCACAAGGTGAGAAATGATAGCATCCTGTCCCATGATATCCAAAAGAGCATTATATTTTTCAATGGTCTTCATCCTTGTGACTAGACAAACACTCTGAACATGTTTCATGAAGATAGGACAAAAATTGTTTGAGTTTATTGGGGTTTTACGCCGTTTTCAACTACCAGGGTCATATCGCGGCGGCTGGAGCACCTACCCATGGATTCCTGTTGTTTCTCAAACCAGTACTACCACAACACCCTTACCGAGCCTCCAGCTGCTCGCCCACTTAGGTTAACGATTTCAAACCCATTGGTGGGTGACAATTTTGTCAGAAAGGGTATTAGCCGCGGCCGGGTATCGAACCCGGGACCTCTCGAATGAGGGTCAGACGCGCTACCAACTGCGCTAAGGCCGCGGCAGGACAAAAATTGTAGCATCTACATTACCAACAAAGATTTTATCGTTAAGGCCCCTTTTCCATGACATCCAACAGAACATTCCCACTGTCAATAGGCTTAATCCTTGTGACTAGAGAAATAATCTGACTAAATTTCATGGATATTGAGCCAAAATTATTGTCTCTATAGCGCTATCAAAGATTTTGTCATTAAGGCCCCTTTTCCCATGCTATCCCATAGAACATTCCTATTTTCCTCAGAGTTCATCGGTGTGACTAGACAAACACAAGTTTCATGAAGATTGGACAAAAAATTTTGCCTCTAGAGTGCTAACAAGGATTTTGTCATTAAGGCCCCTTTTCCCATAATATCGACTGGAATATTCCAATTTCTTATAGGGTTTATCCTTGTGACTAAAACAAACATTCTTTTAGTATTCATGAAGACTAGGCCAAAACTGTTACTTCTAGAGTGTTAACAAGATTTTGTCATAAAGGCCCCTTTTCCCATGATATCAAAATGGAACATTCAGATTGTTGATAAGCTTTATCCTTGTGATTAGACAAATATTCTGATCAATTTTAACAAAGATTAGGCCAAAATTATGGTCTCTAAAAAGCCAACACGGATTTTGTCATTATGGCCCCTTTTACCGTGGTATCCAAAGGAATATTCAATATTCCAATTCTCTGTGACTACACAAACATTCTGACCAATTTTTATGAACATTAGGCCAAAATTGTAGCCTGTACAATGCTAACAAGAATTTTGTCTTTCAGGCCCCTTTTCCCACCCATGATATCAATGAGAAGGTTCCAATTATCAACAGAGTTCACCCCATAGAAACCCCAAGAATGAACAACATAGGGCCCTATGAAAAATACCGTTTTGAGATGAAAAGGTTTTCCAAGTCAAAGATCAAAATGTTAGAGATCTAACTCTTAACCCCTATATAAACCCCAAGAATCAACAACACAGGGCCCTTTTTTCATTGCAAAATAATTAATTTTATAATGATTTGGTAAAGAGTTAAAGAGAATATATTATAGTCTACGGACTATAAATCCTACGATGACTCCTGATGGCATTCTTTGTTAATGCTCGGCATCCATGCTAGAATTGTTCCTTAGACTATTACAAACAAGATAGGGGTGGATGCCCAGCGTGATTTTTCGATTTAAGGTCACAATGAGGTCAAAGGTCAATGAGTGCAAAAATCAAGAAAAATGGCTTTAATAGATAAAGCAGAATTATTTGCGTCCATACAAAATGAAAGCAATGTCAACGAAATCAAATAAATTGAATCAGGAAGGGACAGATGCTCACCAAGAGTCTATATTGTCATTTTCAAACATTATTTTACAGTATTTATGCTTTAAAAATGCTCAGGCCAATAACAAAATAAAGCACGATACTTAACGAAATTTTTATTGAACTTAAGTAAAAGGTTTACTTATATTATTACACACAGATAATCGAAGGCATTCTTGTAACTAAAGGTTGCAATCCTAGAAATATTCTTGACTATTTCAAACAATGTTAGGATGCATGTTTAGTGTCTGTTTTGAATTTTATATCAGAATGAGGTCACAGGTAAATTACGTTCAAACGTGCGAAACTGGCAAATAGCTAAGCAGATAAGTGTAAAAAATAATGTAATTGATGATGCAAGCATCAAACTTGGCACATACATTTATAAGAACATGTAGTTTAATAAAAACCCATTAGCCACTCAAAAAGTCTAGATGGCCGCCATTTTTCAAGATGGCCGCCATTGACATATAAAAGACACCGCTTTTATTATAAATGCTAATATAATTGGCCGATTTTTGTACTTTTCTCGACAAAATTAGTGTTTCCAAACATGAGAAAACAGAATTTTAGCATGTTTTCTGCATAAAAATTACAAAATGGCTTTTCAGCTTTTCCAAGATGGCAGCCTATGACGGGTGGAAAATACCGTTTTTGATATAAAACCTGATATTATTTGCCGCTTTTTTAAAACATAATGTATGTTTTTCAACACAAGATAACATAATTTGAAAATATTCTGTGCATAGAATTACTATTTCCTATATTTTGAACAATACTCTTTTGGCAAAAATACAGCATATATCAACCTGGAAGCATATTGTTTCTGTCCAGACAATTGTAATGAAATATATTCAGACTTTCTTCTTCAAAACGCAATCTTTTAAACTAAGACCCTTTCAATCTCAAGTAATGGCTATGGTGAAATATTTCTCCATCGGAAGTGTTATACTTAAAACCAGTTCTATGTTTCCTTTCATTTTGATCAGAAGTAATGTGGTGAAAGACGTATGCTTGTAAGCCTTGATGCATAAATTACCTAACATCGGTCTCTTTATATCGTAGCGTGCAAAGCTCACCACTATGATTTCTTGGAGCGCCAGCATTTACATATGCACAATCCAGGGCAGCGTAAGCTAAACCTATTGCATCGATCTTTGCATGGCTTCTTGTACCCACAACAATTGACGGAAGTTAATCCTAATCCAGACAATATGCTATGTGATTCTTCATTGCTTCCATTCATATTTAGGAAGGCTCAGTACTTCCATTTTGGGAAAATTATTTGACCGCATCTATTCTGCTTGGTAAAAAGTAGACCTTTTCAAAGCTGCGCTAGAACTTTGGGGATTATACATTATATAGCTTTGTTGGAAGACATGATAAAAAGAAAGGACCTAGGTCCCTTGTCCTATAACCGTAAAGCTCAAACAACGTCACAGCCAGTGAAAGCATGAAAGACTCTCTTTCTTCCCTAAAAAAAACAGTGCATTATATGTAGGGGTATTTAGCCCTATAAGGTTACACCTTAAACGAAAGCTTCTCAATACCAATATCATTTAGTCTTTGAAAAACACTGGTTATCATTATAAGGACGTCTGTGCTGCTTGCTTTGATTATCAAACATGTATTTGCTCATGATTACAAGGCGCAATTCCATGAAGGCTGGCTACATACAACCCTTTCTTTCCCTTTTACAATAACAATATTTTGCTGACACATCGGCCTGAAAATTGTTGAATTCAGTCTTGTTGTCATTATCTCAACAAAATGTATGCCATATTTAAGGTGGAATGCTTTTGTCAGTCACTCTGTATTTGATGTCTTGACCATGCTTTCACGTTTTTTCAGCATTCAGGCTGGTGTATCTGTGTCCGTCAATAAACCAAACCAGATCAGTTAGCCTGTAAATGCCCATGAATGTTTAGCACATTCGGCTGTATGTTCCTAAAGCATTTTGAGGCACGAAGCGACTATGTGTTTATCACAGCTGATCCATCAACTATGATAGCATAGACGTTTGGTTGTATATCTGCAGCTGCAATACCAAGTATAACCGGAAAAGATTGATTTCCATAATGAGAGAATTCTATGAGGTAGATCCGTCATGATTTGCAAGCTATAAACAAGTTCGAGAAAGACTGATAATTTTAATTTAAAATCTTAAAATGCTTTTGACCACAGGGAGCTAATTCTGGTTTGCATTTTTCAAAAGAAGCCAAGTACAATGTAGTGACTATTATCTTCAGGTAAAGAGTAAGCAAATCAGGATGTCCGTCTTAAAAAAGATTCCCCATATCATTCATGACAGCGTCAGTGTGAACCTTTCGAAAATTGCTGAAGAGATGTTGTTTACCACAAAATGTTTGTTCATGGTATCTAAAAATTCTATTTAGGGCTGGTTATAGTGAAACCCATTCGCTCAGATTGAAAGAACTGAAATACAGCTGAGTATTTTGAGTGTTCTAGAGATAAAATGCCTCTAAGATGATCAGATATCCCAGTTTGATTATCTTCCAATATAAACTGTAAGAGGAGTTGCGCACCTAAGCAATCGCTATCGGACAAAAGAACACACATATGGAGGAGTAGACAGACGGACGGACGGACGACTAATTCCATGCTATTATTCGTCCATTTGGGTGTATTTAGATGAAATTGTTGAGCCTTATCTTGTGGCACCAGGGCTAAATAGAAAGACTTGTGTCATCATTTTTCATTGGTTGTATTGTCGTGATATTTATAGGTTCTTTTAACTCTTTCCCAAACAACAAAATCTTATGGGCTTCCATTTGGAAACTCCTGCAACGGACAAAACTAATCTTAATGAATACTGGAATGTGTTTGTGTATCATATAGCCAACATTTTCTTCTTTTGCCTAAATTTTTGCCCAAGCCCCTTCTACTAGGGACGTCAAAACCAGGTCTCGTTTGGGAAAGGGTTAATGTACTTGTACAGATAACTTGATATCTGGACTAGTCTTGTTCTGGAAACATTAAAAACTTACAAATATAACACTGCAGTTCCACTTAAAGGGACATTTCATTCCGATTTCATTTTTGTAAAATGTGTCTTGATGCAAAGATTGATTATTCTAATGCGTAGAAATGCTAACAATTTTTGAAGTTGTTAATTATAAGCCAAAACTACGCTTTTAAAGTTGAGACAGAAATGACAAATTCCATATAAATCTGAGTTGTTGTCCACAACAATTTGTTTAATTTTAGCACAAAAATATATATTTCTCGTAGACGGTGCAATATTTTGGCTTTAAATTACACATACTTGTAAATACATTTCAAATAGGTTGATTCACCGCGCCAGATTTTAAAATTATGCTTCTACAATAAAATAATTTACAGATATTATTTTACACTATATTCATATGCAAGGAAGGTAATTTTGAACATTTTTGTCAAACATATCCATAAGTATACATACATTCAAAATTCTCAACCGTACAAAAAGCTTATGTTTGTATTTGGAATAGAAATGTAACACCGTTTAGGAATTTCTGGATTGTTTCAAACTTCACATTTGGCTCTTTGGTGCTAATGAGGGGTTGGGTACCTTAAGAGCTAAACGCATATTAGCCTCTACAATAGCTCTTATTTCTTAGATATACAAAACAATTGTTCACAGACCCTTACACAAAGTAGAGGACACAATTACAAATTAAGAAATGCTTATGACTGAGGCATCGTGGCAAATACTGTGGAAAAATAAGACTGAAAACGTTAGAAATATTCAGAAATAACACGTTTTTAGCTTTGGAAAGTACATTTTTCTATCCCATAATAGTCATAATATTCAAAAAAGTCATTGTTTCAATGAAATAATGTCTCTGATGCAGTTTTCAGCAAATTTAGCACAATTAGAATTAAGAATAGAACATGTATAGCAATTAAAAATATCACAATGACTATCTAAATATGAAATTGCACCCATTTGACCTTTGACCTTGCTGTGACCTTAATTCGAAGTTTCAGACTGGGCATCCACCCTGGGAGGTTTTGTCATACCCCGAAGAATATTTCTAGCATGGATGCCGAGCATTAACAAAGAATGCCATCAAAACCATTTTCTAGAGCCCGTACGAATTATAGTCCGTAGACTATTAGTTGCAAAATAGAAGCAAGTCTGATTATAAATCCAAAGACTAGAGATTCAAATAGGAGAGGTTAAGGGATTTCTAAATTGCAAAATATCTTTCGATGTTTATCAAACCCTGTGATGTGGGTATTCATTTGAATGATCTAATCAAAACTATTTAAATGAGTACCAACAACAAAGGATAGCTTAAATAACAAATAGAATGTATTTAGCCCTTTTTACATGCAGCTCCTTTTACATGCAGCTCCCCATTCTGGCCGAGTTTGTGTAAACAATTCCGGTCTTTTGTTTATTTAATAGGATTAGACATTCCCCCAGTGGGGGATCAAAACCTCATAACTCCAGCTTTGTCAAGCTGTAGTTACGAGGTTTTTACTCCCACTAACCATATGTTACCTTTTTTAAAGAATTTTCTTAGGATTTCTAAAGTCTGACACTGCCACACCCACATTTTTTGACAAATCTTAACATTTGTGGACAAATTACCAAAAGAGTCACTAAAAGAACATTCCTGCCAAGTTTGGTTCAAATTGGCCCAATGGTTGATTTTTAAAGAATTTTCTTACGACTTATAAGCCCCGCCCTGCCACGCCCACATTCTTTGGCGAATCAAAAATTTGTGAACAAGTTTTGAAAAGGGTCACCTCAGGAACATTCCTGCCAAGTTTGGTCACAATTGGCCAAATGGTTCTGGAGGAGAAGATGTTTAAAGAAATTGTGGACGGACGGACGGACGGACAGACAGACGGACGGACGGACAACGGACGGTGAGCGACCACAATAGCTCACCTTGAGCACTTTGTGCTCGGGTGAGCTAAAAACACGCTCTAAAGAACGCGCCTCAGGTCTTGTTTGGGAAAGAATTAAACAGATTTCACAATCTAAAAATGTTGCAGTTACTTTTTTTTGTCTTCTTGATCAAATACCATAATGGCATAACAGTTTGTGCCAATTATTTGATAAACACCTCAGGAGATGTTGAAAACTTGACTTACCTTGCCAAATGTTGTAGTTTTAAGGGCGGTCAGTTCAGCTGATATTGTATCTATTGTTGTATTCTTCAGTCTCTCAATCAGAGGCCTACAATCTGCAGGCTGAAATAAACAAAGTTAATGTTTGCCATCTCATAACATTACACGGCTTTCATTAACCCATTACCTAACAGTTACACCTTTTGACTCCCTACAAGATAATGGCAATGGAAAATATTGTGGAAAATGAAGAAATTGCTTGTGACAAGCAATTTATTCATTTCCCACAATGTTTTTTACCATAAAAGACAACCATGCAAAACCACTTTCACTTTAAATTGTCAGCTGCATCATTTTTTAATTTGGACCAGTCTAACATTTTGCTGTTTGGTAATGGGTAAACAGGCAAGAGCTGAGAATTTCACTCTTCAATTTGGGTATCATCTCCCTGCTATTTTTGTTAATATTGCATAGGGTTGAATGGGAAAATCCCACAAAATACTCCACTACTTTACCCCTTGTACCGGTTGGCAGGCCCAAAAGTTATTGAAATACTACATTCTACATTAGCTTTTTTCCAATCAAAGTTAATTCATATATAGTCATTGGTTTTCTTTGTTCAGGCTTTGAAATGCTTTGCCAGCAGTTATAATCAATTTCTCAATTGATCTTATTTGGTTCCTTTTCCTAGGCATCCCCCCCAATACCACTTTCATTTCACCTTGACATTCATGATCGCATAATTATATAAGTTTTACTACGTAGTTATCAACTGTAGAATATAAAGGAAGAGGCTAGATATACGGGTCCATAACCAGGGATTTTTTTCGCAATTTTGGGAAGGGGCCCTGGGGCCTTTTCAATTGGAACTAGAACTGTCGCAAAGCGGACCTTGTCACTGAAAAAGTGCTATCGGTCACAATGTTCTTGACCTAGAGCATGGAAACGGATTTTAAACAAAGTCCAACTGTGACCTTGACCTTTGACCTTGGGGACCCCAAAACGATAGGGCACCTCCATTGGTCATGGGCAACAACTGTGTAAAGTTTCATGATCCTAGGTCAAATGGTTCTCAAGTTTAAACACAGACACGAAATTGTAAATTTTGACTACTTCCCCCCCCCCCTCATTAAAAACTTGAAAGTGGCATAACTCTGAAACTAATGACTGGATCAAGATGAAAATTGCAGGTGCACAACTTCATATGATAGGGAACATCCTGATAAAATTTCAGAAAAATTGGTCAAAAACTGTGGGAGGAGAAGAGGACACAAGATTATGTCCACGGACGGACGGACAGACGGACGGACAGACGGACAACCTGATTCCAGTATACCCCCCCATAACTTTGTTGTGGGGGGTATAACAAGAGGGCCAAGATGGCCCTGTATCGCTCCACTGGCTTTTAGACATTTAGACTACTAACTTCTTCAAGGAATACAATAGAGGTCTATCCAAAGAAGATTCATGCTACACCAGAATGAAATCCAATAAGTAATTAAGGAGCAGAAATGTTTTTAAAAATTTTCTTAAAATTACACTATGTTTCACATAGCGAAAAATAAGCATAGCCCACAGAGGCCAAGCTTTTCATCCGATCGTAAAGGAATTTGGAAGAGATTCGTGCAAGGAAGATTCCTGTGAAGTTTGGTTGAAATTGGTCCTGTAGTTTTGGAGAAGAAGATTGTTTAACAATTTTTCGAAAATTCAATTTAATTAAATTTGTTTTTTTTTTAAGGAAATTAGGAGATTCATGCAAGGAAGATTAATGTGAAGTTTGGTTAAAAAGTGGTCCAGTAGTTTTGGAAAAGAAGATTTTTCGAAAAATTCATTTAATCTAATTAATCAAAATTTATGTTCTACACAGAATTTATTTTTTTGAAGGAATTAAGAAGAGATTCATGCAAGGAACATTTCTGTAAAGTTTGGTTAATATTGGTCCATTAGTTTTGGAGAAGAAGAATTTTTAAAGATTTTTCTAAAATTTAATTTAATTAAATCAATTAAAATTCAAGTTATACACAGAATTTTAACTTTTTGAAGGAATTAAGAAGAGATTCATACAAGGAAGATTTCTAGGAAGTTTGGTCTAAATTGGTCCAGTAGTTTTGGAGAAGAATTTTTTTTAAAGATTTTTCGAAAATTTAAATTAATTAATTTAATTTAAATTCAAGTTCTAAACAGAATTTAATTTTTTGAAGGAATTTGGAAAAGGTTCATGCAAGGAAGATTCCTGTGGAATATGGTTGAAATTGGTCCAGTAGTTTTGGAGAAGAAGATTTTTTAAGATTTTTCGAAAATTTGAATTAATTAATTTAATTAAAATTCAAGTTCTACACAGAATTTAATTTTTGAAACAATTTGGAAAAGGTTCATGCCAGGAAGATTTATGTGAAGTTAGGTTGAAATTGGTCCAATAGTTATGGAGAAGAAATTTTTTTAAAGATTTTTCGAAAATTTAAATTAATAAATTTAATTAAAATTCAAGTTCTATACGGAATTTAATTTTTTGAAGGAATTTGGAAAAGGTTCATGCAAGGAAGATTCCTGTGAAGTTTGGTTGGAATTGGTCCAGTAGTTTTGGAGAAGATGTTTAAAGAAAAAGTTGACGCACACACGGACGCACAGACGCACAACGGACACTGGGCCATGACATAAGCCCCGCTGGCCTTCGTCCAGTGGAGCTAAAAATTAGCGGCGTAAACCCTAAAATTGGGAAATTTCAAACATTATACACTTACCTCATATAAGGTGTTAGATTAAGAGAAATTCAATTATAAACAGAAAAGTTCAATATATTGATATGCAGAGCTCCAGATAGGATGCGTATTTGCGTAAAATACGCATTGATTTGGTCTGAATACGCATTAACTTTTATAAAAATGCGTACAAATACGCATTCAAAATAATGAAAACGCATTTGATAATTGCCAGTTAGCGTATCAAGATCGGAAAATGTCGAGAAAAAACATACACTAGGAAATTCCAACAATTAACACAAACTTTGTGTCTGTAAAAAATGGGTTACGGCAGTCAGCTATGCGATATCTATTACGACTTTAATCAGCCAATCACAGTCTTGAATAATTGGGGAATACCAATTACGTCACCATTGTAACCAGCCGAGCGACAATCGGCTATTCCGTAGATCTACCGAAGGATGCCGAGTGTTGTATTTGTTTGAATTTCAATCAATCGGTTATCTCCGTGAAAGCAAATCGTTACCCGATTTAACAGACCATTGCGTCGATCCGTAAATCGTAAATGACAACTCGGAGGTGTTTGTTTTCTTTTCAGACGGCAAACGAGTAAATCCACTGTTGAGCAGATCGTAACTTTAGGCGATTTTTGCCGATATTCGTTCTGAAGTGGCCCTACAGGCAAAGATAGCACACGATGGTAATCTTGTTCAGAAACAAGAGGACCATGATGGTCCTATATATCGCTCACCTGAACCAAAAGGATATGAGCCACAATTTTGTTCTATTCAATTAATATTTATGACTTTAAGACTGAAAACGAACTTATGGTCAATAACGTTGTGAAAATCGAACTCATCCCAGATCTTCTGGTGTCCAACATTGTGTCCAAGTTTTGTCTTGATTGATTAATAATTGTAAATTTTAGAGTGTAAACAAGGTCGAAAACAGCCGAAAAAGGCAATTTTGTCAAATTCAAAGGCAAGTAACTTTCGATTTTCTGATCAGATCAGAATGAAAATCCAAATGATCAAAGATCTTATAATCCCAAACATTGTGTCAAAGTTTTGTCTTGATTGATTCATATTTGTACATTCTAGAGTGTAAACGAGGTCAAAAACAGCCGAAAATGGCAATTTTGTCAAATTCAAGGGCACATAACTCTCAACTTTCTGAAAAAGATCAGACTGAAAAACGAACTCATCAAAGATATTAGGGTCCCAAACATTGTGTCTAAGTTTTGTCTTGATTGATTTATAATTGTAGATTCTAGAGGGTAAACAAGGTCAAAAACAGCCTAAAATGGCAATTTTGTCAAATTCAAGGGCACATAATTCTTGTCTTTCTGATCAGATCACACTGAAAATCGAACTCATCCGAGATCTTATGGTCTAAAACATTATGTCCAAGTTTTGTCTTGATTGATCAATATTTGTAGACGCTAGAGTGTTAACAAATTAAAAAGTAGCTATTTTTGACGTTCAAGGGCACATAACTCCTGACTTCCTGGTTCGATCTGACCCAAAATCGAACTCATTCAAGAACTTATAGTCCTAAACATTATGTCCAAGTTTTGTCTTGATTGATCAATATTTGTAGATGCTAGAGTGTTAACAAGTTAAAAAGTAGCTATTTTTGACGTTCAAGGGCACATAACTCCTGACTTCCTGGTCCCATCTGACCCAAAATCAAACTCATCCGAGAACTTATAGTCCTAAACATTATGTCCAAGTTTTGTCTTGATTGATCAATATTTGTAGATGCTAGAGTGTTAACAAGTTAAAAAGTAGCTATTTTTGACGTTCAAGGGCACATAACTCCTGACTTCCTGGTCCGATCTGACCCAAAATCGAACTCATCCGAGAACTTATGGTCATACATGTTTTGTTCAAGTTTGGTTAAGATTGGTCAATATTTGTGGATGCTAGAGTGTTAACAACAAATTGTGAACAGACGGACGGACAGACGGACGGACGGACGGACGGACGCCGACGGACAAAAAGCGAACACAATAGCTCACCTTGAGCACTTCGTGCTCAGGTGAGCTAAAAAACCTCGATGGTCAGAAACATACCGCGGTTAGATGGCCTCGAACCCGAAAATGAAAGTGGGTCGTTCCGGTCGGGTGTTCCTGTTTATTTTAGTCCTTTCCCGAACAAGAACGTAAATACGCCCTGCCTCAAAAAGTTATCTGAAAATACGCATTGGAAAAAATTCTGAGGGGTAAATACCCCTTGCCTCAAAAAATTATCTGGAGCTCTGCATATGGATATTGAATAGAGAGCTTTAGTTTGTTCTCAAATGACTTGAAAAAGCAATTTTACTGATGTTTTGATAATTTTGATATTGTTTCTAAATTGTGATTGGGCATTTTTTCTTCAGATTGGGAAAAAAGTAGGCTAAATTCCATTGGGAAAGGGGCAGAAATTCGGCCCCTGAGGCACCCAAAACTAGAAGACCTGAAGGTCTTGAGTCGCTCCACAGGCCTGAGTTTCATGTAATATTTAATCCAAGATTAGATTAGATTGTTCAATGCTTGTGTTTCATAGAGCAAAAAGAAAGTTACAAAACTAGATTGTTCAAAATGTTTTGTTCTTGAAGCAAAGAAAGTAAAACTATATGTTTGCCATTTGAGAAAGGGTAAAAGGAAATGGTAGAACATTCCAGCTTTGGATGAAACTAGCAATGAAAATTTTCCATCTTCCAAACAGATCTAAATTGACAGACCATTGATTACTCCAAAATATTTCATATTTCTAAAAATAGATTTTGAGCTAAAAATAGAATTGGGGAAATACCATATTCCAAAATTAATGCAAATGGCTGATGAAACCTGAATTTCTTGTCATATCAAGTTTTGACTAAATTTTTCAAAACTTGTTGCTCTTAAAGCAATTACAAAGTAACTGGAAAACTGAAAACACACTCGTATAAGATCAATTGGTTACCAAGCTTTGTCTTTAATAGAGTGAGTTTGGCTGTTAGAGTGAGAAAAAAGTCACAATTAGCAATTTTGTCAAATTGAAAGGCATATAACTGAGGATTTTATATTCCTATCTAGCTAAGAATCACACTAAAGCAAGATCTTAACTTCACCTACATCTCGTTTAAGTTTTGACTTGATTGTTCAATATTTGTGGATGTAAAGAGTGTAAAATCAAAGTCGAAAACAGCAATTTTGTCAAATTCAAGGGCAGAAAAATCATGATTTAAGATTCCTATGAAGCTGAAAATTACAAACATGCAAGATCTTATGGCCAGTAAGATTACATGAAAGTTTCGTGTTGATTGATGGATATTTATGGTTGTTTGAGTAAAAATAAGGTCAAAAATGGTAATTTTGCCAATTTCAAGGGCACATAACTCAAGACATAATATTCAGATCAAGCTGAAAATTGCACTGAGGCAAGATCTTATCAGCACCAACATTCTGACCAAGTTTTGTCTTGATTGATAAATATTTGTAGTGGCTAGAGTGAAAACAAAGTCAAAACAGCCATTTATTAATTCAAGGGCAGATAACTCCAGACTTTCTAGTTCAATCAGAATGAAATTTAGGAATCTGATAGAGGACCACCTAGGGATCATTCCTGTGAAGTTTGATTGAAATCCATCATGTGGTTTCTGAGGAGAAGATTTTTAAAGAAAAAGTTGACGACCGGACGGACGGACGGACGGACACACGCACGCACGCACGACGGACACAGCGCCATGACAATAGCCCGCTGGCCTGAAGGCCAGTGGAGCTAAAAATCCCTGATAACTCTTTCCTGCAGGAGAGTATGTGCCTTCATCTCCAGGCTGCCCCCAGTACAGCCTGCCCCCCAGTACAGCCTGCCCCCCCCCCAGTACAGCCTGCCCCCCAGTACAGCCTGCCCCCCAGTACAGCCTGCCCCCCCCCCCCAGTACAGTCTGCCCCTAGAGATTCTGGCCTCTATCTCCACTCTCCAGCCCACTGTGGCCACACAGCCAGGGCTGGCCAGGGACAAGCGCTTCCAGGAATCCACCTTCTTATGATAAATATTAAACACACTTCCATCTTCTTTTGCATGTGAGTGCTTCGGGGGGAGGGGTTGCTGTTGTTTTTCTCTAACTTTTTCCCAAATGGAGAATTTTTAGACGGGTCCTTTAAAGATATGGTGCAGAAGGTATGGAGGAAATTTATTTTTTCATGTATTTTGGGGAAGAAAACATTGTGGGAAATGAAGAAATTGCTTGTCCCGAGCAACTTCTTCATTTCCCACATTGTTTTCAAAGATCTATCTTTTTGGGTTGCCAAAAGGTCTCAATATCAGGGACTTGGTTACAATGCTAAACCCTGGGATATCTTTCACATACAGACATTTCACATGAAGTCAAGTGGGAATACTTATTAACAATTCAAACAGGGCAACAGATAACAGGGAGTGAAGACATTCTAAATTTGTAATGTCAAATCCAAATCCTATGTTGTGTACATTGTCTCAACAAGACTATTCTAATGAGGATTAGATAAGCATTTAGTGAAATATTTTGTTTTTAACTCCATCACCGTGTTAGTTGTAGCTCTGATTCAAACAAACTTACCACATCTGTTGTGGACTTCTTAAGCTTACTTCTGTCAATCTTCATGTTCACTGTCACCTGTAATATAGTCAACATGATCACATCACAGTCTCACTCAGTGGAAATTTTGCACTTTCTGTTTCAATAGGAAACTATACATCTTATTTAGGAAGGGGGGTTTACACCATTTTCAGTGATTTTGTTACAAATTTATGCGGACCCACTGGTTCCCAAAACAATGAGTCCAATATTGAAACATAGAAGTCTCCATATGATGTCACTTAACACATTGAAAATGTTAGCATTCTGGGACTCACTAGATAATTTATCAATGAGTCCTGAGAAAAAATATGAGTCTGGGACTTGGAGGTAACAAAATTCCTGCATTTTTACTGTATTTGAGTCATATTCCTGCTACTGGAGCATTGAGGATATTCCATCCCCCATTACAGTAAATACTAAACACTTCATGCAACTTAGGGCATCATCTGTGGCAACAGAAAATGATGACCAAATTGTACAAGAAAATACCTGTAGGTAATCCGAGTCTTCTCTGATGTAAATACGCTCTTTGATATTTTGATTTTTCGCTATTTACATCAGAGAGCGTTGCTCTTTGAAAAAATCAAGACGTTCGCAACAAATTGTTGCGCATCATTCACGGTCCGATCTTAAACGCTATCGTTAAAACCCCTTATGATATCGATAAATGAACCATTTATTGTTATGGCTGCTGAAAAAATTATGACCAAAAAGTATTTCTAAAAGGTTAATAGGCAATGTTTTGCAACAACCCTCACCTGAGCAGCCTTTGTTTACCTTGACCTTCCATTCAAAACCAAAGGTTATACTCATCCAGCAGGCCGATTTGATTTCAAATTTTGAAATGAAATTTTTGGTCAGGTATGACAAACTAGACAGCCCTGGCGGTCTGGAAGCGCTCCACAGGCCTGACTGTTTGTCTTGTTGAATGCAATTTCAAAGGTTCAGGTTGGGCAAACAAGCAAATGCATTACCAAGCTGAAAATTACAAGCAAGTAAGATCGCAGTGTTTATTCTAGGATTTGAATAAAGTGGGGGATCTTCCCCCACCTCCTAAAAAAATGTGGGGGATTTTGAAAACAAGAGGGCCAAGATGGCCCTAGATCGCTCACCTGAATTCATAGTTGAGATACTGGCGAGACCATGAAATCAATCTTTTAACATTAGAAGAATACAAGAATAACAATGGCAATTTTGCAAAATTCAAAGGCATAAAACTAAGGACTTTCTGTTCTGAAACAATTTGGAAAGGGCTTAAACCTTGGCTGGGAAAGGGTTTAATCTTACAACAGACAAGAGGACCAAGATGGTCCTATATCGCTCACCTTAGAGCGCCCTGAGACATACTTTTTAACAAACCTTTTAAATCTCCGAGGATTTTGAAAAGAGGATTTTGAAAAGGAGTCATACGACAATGGTACACACTTAATTTCAAAGCACAATTTGGGAAAAGATTGTCAAAGATTTTTCACTATATCTGTATTTAAAATCAGAAAATCCACAACATATTGCTGAATTTCCATTGCACATAGACAAATTGAAGCATTAATCTTGGAAAAAGGTCATTGGGCTATAATATTTAGAAACCATAGAAAGTTTGGAAATTCTAAGACAATTTTAAACCTGTTCCCGCTTTTTTAAATCTAGAATACCTCATGGTAGAGCTTATTTTCAAAGCAAAATGATAACTTGAACTAATCTGTTTAACAAGACAATATGACACACACAACTTATATGCACTTTTTTCTGTACAAAATGCAAGAGCCTAAAGCATAGGAATAATTCTAAAAGTTCTTAAACGAGGCAAAAAAATTATCTTCAGGCCTTAACAACTTGAAAAGATTGTCAAACATTGCCCTCTATCATTTATATGGAACCCACAACATAGGGGAAATATTCATTGAACAGTAAGGATTTGGTTATGGTAAAACCTTTTCCAAACAACATAACATAAGAGCAGACATAATTAAAAGCTGCTGTAGATGATAAAACAGGTGTTGATAAAGACTGCATTCATGTATAAAAATGCAGAGAAAATGATGAGGCAAAATGAGACAACACAGGCTATCAACATTTTCTTCTTTTACCATATCATTTACAAGCCTTTTCTGTCGGTGAGGCAAACCTGTGTATGGTAGAGAAAGGGCATAATGCTTTCCCATACAGAAAGGTAAAGAAAGGAAATAGACTGTCCCAATTTGAAAGTTCAGAATACAAAATTGACAGCCGTACAAATAGGATTCGTTTACAATGAACTAGCATATAAAATATTGAATAAAATTAAATAAAATATTGAGGTAAAAGGAGAACCAGCACTTTCTTCATTTGACTCATTAATTTCCAAAGCCTTTTCTAATAGGGACTTCAAAACAAGGTCTTTCCAGGAAAGGGTTAAAGTATTTAGTTGATCCCTAGATCAGTAAACAAACACTGTTTGCTCCATGCATTCTTTATCAGTATTATGATCTGCATAATCTGATTATAGGGATATGATATCGTCGGTGGGGGAGTCAAAACCTCGTAACTCCAGCTTATTCAAGCTGTAGTTACGAGGATTTGACTCCCCACCAATGATATGTGATAAAATCTACCTGGTCAAAACAATTCCTCACTTGAAAATTCCAGAACCCATAACATAGGGCTTCTTTCCTTGCAATGTGATGATTTTTAGTATTCTGTTAGAGGTTTAGGAGATGTAAAGTCATGCAAAATTTCAAGACTCTAGGCCAAATAGTCCTTGAGAAAACTGTGTTTCAGTGTGAAACCTTAAACCCCACAACATAGGGCCAATTTTTCTATAAGCACAATTATTTGAAGTATTTTGGTAGAAGGCATTGAGACAATACTACAAACAAAATTTCAAGACTCTAGACCTTATAGTTTGGGAGGAGAAGATTTTTTAGTAATTGTGGACAGACAGACGGACGGACAGACAGACGGACAGACGGACGACGGACGGTGAGCGATCACAATAGCTCACCCTCAGCACTTCGTGCTAAGGTGAGCTAAAAAGAAATAGACTGTTCAAATTTGAAAGGAGTTGCAGAAGACAAAATTATGTGGGTAAGAAAGGATTCATGAACAACATAGCACAGCAAGAGGAGAAAATGCTGATTATCAGCCTTTACTTCATTTGACTCAATAATTCCCCAAGCCATTTTTAATAGGGACATCATAGGAAAGGGTTTATGCATAAAGATTATCTGTAGCTCCATCCTGTATCAGATAAGAGCTCCATTATCAGATAAGGTAGCCCTTTATTATTGACTTTAGACAGTATACCGTATAGCACTTTATTTCTGCGGGTTCCAAATTCTGCGGTTTTTCCAGAAATCAGGCGGGTTAAATTACTGCGGAACATATTTCTGCGGTCTCTCATTTTGCAAAATCAAATATTTTATTTCTTAGCTATCAAATCAGTTTTAGTCATTATCAGACATAGTTTGGAAGACGACGCTTACTCCGTCAGGGTAAAGGGATAATCCCACTAATTTACCAGTATCTATAGAGGCGTTATGGAAAACAATGCCGTATACAGATAGGCATGAAATGAAAGACGTGTCAAACTGTTACCAATCAGTCAAACTTGTTAAATCTTTGTTAATTGATGAACTAAAATGTCTTATCTACACCTAAATTAAAGCCGTAGTTACACCACTTTTGGATAGGAAAGCACTCCATTGTTATGATATTGTTCTTTTCATCGGGTGGTAACAGTTTAACTTGTCCATGTACTGACTAAAATTACAAACAACAACCTCTACATTCAGGATTAATATTCTGCGGATTTTATTTCTGCGGTGCCGTCCACGACCGCAGAAATAGCAGAAATAAAGTCCCCGCAGAAATAAAGTGCTATACGGTAACTATTTACTTAAGCAGTGATTGCTGATAAGCTGATACCTGGTCAAAATAAATTTGTCTGAATTCCTTTTTGAAAATTCCAAAACCCACAACATAGGGCTTCTTTGCTTGTAAAGTGATGGTTTGAAGTATCCTTTTAGAGGTCCATGAGATGTAAACTCATGCAAAATTTCACGATTCTAGGCCAAACAGTCTTTGAGAAACCTGTCTCTGTGCGAAACCTCATGAAACCCCACAACATAGGACCACTTCTTCTTGTATTACAATAGTTTGAAGAATTTGGTAGAGGGTATTGAGACAATGCCAAATATTTTGAAACAAGATATCATCAAGTTAAACATTCCCAACAAATTTCACAATGATTGAGCAAATATTGTAATTCTTACAGAAAAATCAAGATTTGACCCAGTGACCCAGTTTTTGACCTCGCATGACCCAAGTTTTCAATGACCAACAGACATCATCAAAATAAACCTGAGCAATTTTCAAAATAATTGAGCCCAAATTGGAACTTCCAGAGCAAAAGGAAGGGATTCATTACATTTGACCTTGTGACCTAGTTTTTGGCCTCACACAACAAACTTCTTAACAGACCTAAATGTCCAAAAGAAAAACATTCCGATCCATTTTAACAAGATTTTTGCCAAAATTGACACTTCTTGACTAATAAATGGAGTTTTTGATATTTGACCTTGTGACCTCGTTTTTGACCTCACATGACCCAATTTTTAACCGAACCTAGATATCCACCGGAAAAACATTCTGAGCAATTTTCACAATATTTGAGCCAAAGTTAACACTTCTAGAGCAAAAAAGAAGGATTTTATATCATTTGACCTAGTGACCTACATTTTGACCTGGCATGACCCACTTTTTTATATGACCTAGATATCATCAAGACAAAGATTCTGGTCAATTTTCACAATGATTGAGACAATAATGTGACTCCTAGAGCAAAAATAAGATTTGACCTAGTGACCTACTTTTTGACCCCATTCTGACCCCGATCCCAATTCTTTGAAGTATTTTGAAAAAGGATGACCCAAGGATCACATCTGTGAAATTTCATCCAATTCTGCCCAGTACTTTAGGAGGAGAAGATTTTTTTAAAATTGTGGACGGACGGACGGACAGACGGACGGACGGACAGACAGACGGACGCCGGACAACAGACCGATCACAATACCTCACCTTGAGCACTTCGTGCTCAGGTGAGCTAAAAATGTGGGGGACACTACAGTCAATTACTATAAATGACTATATAAGAAAATTATTTTTGTATGGTTTTTATTATGCTTTAAGCCTTCATTAATGATCATAAAATATTCAAATTACTTTTTTTTACCTTCCTAAGTTAATTCATACATTATTTTATTCAGTTTGTTCAGGAAATGGGGAGTTCTAAAATATTAAGTTCATTTGGGGGTTGAACAATAATGGGTACGAATGTACCAATTAACTTTCTTTGTCTCGAAACAAAGTTTCAGAACATATTCTTTATAAAAGGAAATGATATTTAAATCACAAGTTCAGATTTTCTCTTGAAAATTTACCTTTTATCCACTACAATAGTTTCTCCATAAAAGAATAATTTTGGGAAAAAAGAGGGCCAAGATGGCCCTATATCGCTCACCTTAGAGATCATCAAGATGATAATTTTTGTCTCATGTCACATACACAACTTCTGGACAACATTCATTAGAGGAAACAATTTAAACAATGCTGGTATTAGAGAGTTATACTACCATGGGAAGTGCAAAATTTACCTTTTGGATCTCTGATAAACAGAATTGGAGAAGATTGTATCATTATGAGACAGTTCTACATACAAAATTTCAAAATCCTTACACCAAACAGTTTAGGAAAACTAGACAAACACAAGTTTCATGAAGATTAGACCAAAATTTTTGCCTCGAGAGTGCTAACAAAGATTTTGTCATCAAGGCCCCTTTTCCATGATATCGATTGGAATATTACCATTTTTTAAAGGGTTTATCCTTGTGACTAAAACAAACATTCTTTTAGTTTCATGAAGATTATGCCAAAACTGTTGCTTCTATAGTGTTAACAAGATTTTGTCATAAAGGCCCCTTTTCCCATGATATCAAAATGGAACATTCGGATTGTTGATAGCTTTATCCTTGAAATTAGAAAAATATTCTGATCAAGTTTCACAAAGATCAGGCCAAAATTATGGCCTCTAAAGTGCTAACACGGATTTTGTCATTATGGCCCCTTTTCCTGTGGTATCCAACGGAATATTCAATATTCCAATTCTCTGTGACTACACAAACATTCTGATCAATTTCTATGAACATCGGGCCGAAATTGTAGCCTGTACAATGCTAACAAGGATTTTGTCTTTTAGGCCCCTTTTCCCATGATATCAATGAGAAGGTTCCAATCATCAACAGGGTTCACCCCATATAACCCCCAAGAATCAACAACATATGGCCCTATGAAAAAATTCTGATTTGAGATGAAAAGGTTTTCCAAGTCAAATATCAAAATGTTAGAGATAGAACTCTTATCCCCTTTATAGACCCCAAGAATCAACAACATAGGGCCTTCTTTTCATTGCAAAATAATTAATTTTATAATGATTTGGTAAAGTGCTAAAGAGAATATATTAGTTGCAAAATAGAAGCAAGTCTGACAGAGTCTCTGATTATATAACCGAAGACTAGAGATTCAAATAGGTGAGGTTAAGGGATTTCCAAATTGTAATACACCTTTCAATGTTTATCAAACCCTGTGATGTGGGTATTCATTTGAATGATCTAATCAAAGCTATTTAAAATGATTACCAACACCAAAGGATTGCTTAAATAACAAATAGAATATATTTACCCCTTTTTACATGCACCTCCCAATTCTGGTACTGGCATAAATGTAAACAATTCTCGGCTTTGTTTATTTAATAGGATAAGATATTTCCCCAGTGGGGGATCAAAACCTTGTAACTCGAGCATTGTCAAGCTGTAGTTACGAGGTTTTGACTCCCACTAACCATATATTACCTGGATGAAATTTGATACCCACAACATAGGGCCAATTTTCCTTGTATCACAATAATTTGAAGTATTTTGGTAGAGGGCCTTGAGATGATTCTACACACAAAATTTCAAGACTCTAGGCCTTATAGATTGTGAGGAGAAGATTTTTTAGTAATTGTGGACAGACAGACGGACAGACGGACGGACGGACGGACGGACGGACGGACGGACGGACAGACGGACGACGGACGGTGAGCGATCACAATAGCTCACCCTCAGCACTTCGTGCTAAGGTGAGCTAAAAAGACCGCGATGGCGGCCATGATGGTGCCAATTCATAGACTGGCTTTTGTAAATACCAAAGATTTTCTTAAAACAATGAAAGGTGCGGTAGATTTGAATTTTCTATTGACATTAGATACTTTTCAACCTATCTACAGCGATATCCGAGGCTTTAAAATGGATTTTGCTTCAAATTTCGTTTGATTGATATCTACGGCAATATGTAATCAAAGTACCAAGAGTATTTCAATTTGCGGGATTTTCCCGCTCGCAGATGAAAAATTTGGGGGATTTGTCAGAAAAGTGGGGGATTCCCGCAATCCCGCGCCCTAGAATAAACACTGAGATCGTATGGTCAGTAAGATTCTGTGAAAGTTCTGTATTGATTATTTAATACTAATGGTTGTAAAAGTGAAAATAAAGCCGAAAATAGCAATTTTGTCAATTTCAAGGGCACATAACTCATGATATAAAAGTCAGATCAAGCTGAAAATTATGCCAAGGCAAGATCTTATAGTCACCAACATTCTTTTCTTGTTTTGTCTTGATTGGTCAATATTTGTAGTTGCTCGAGTGAAAATAATGTCAAAATAGAGCCGAAAATGTCAATTTTGTCAATTTCAAGGGCACATAACTCATGATGTAACTAGAAGACCTGAAGGTCTTGAGTCGCTCCACAGGCCTGAATTTCTTTAAATATTCAATCCAAGTTTTGATTAGATTGTTCAATAGTTGTGTTTCTAAGAGCAAAAAGAAAGTAAAACTAGATTGTACAAAACATGTGGTTCTTTGAGCAAAGAGAGTAAAACCCTGTTTGCCATTTGAGAAAGGGTAAAAGGAAACAAGAGAAAATTCCAGATCAGGATGATACTGGCAATGATCATTTTTCCTTCGACCAAACAGATCTAAACTATCATTGATTACTCCAAAATAGTTCATATTTCTAAAAATAGATTTCATTGTTCTAAAAATAGATTTGGGGAAATACCCTATTTATAAAATAACCAGAAAGCCCTGATTTTCTTGTAATTTCAAATCCAAGTTTTTACAAGATTTTTCAATACTTTTGGGTCTTAGAGCAATAACAAAGTAACTAGAAAGCTGAAAATACCTTCATATAAGATTTAATGGTTACCAAGATTTGTTTTGATTAGAGTGAATTTGACTGATCTAGTTTGATAATGAAGTCATAATTGGCAATTTTGTCAAATTCAAAGGCATATAACTGGGAATGTTATATTACTCTAAAGCTAAGAATCACACTAAAATAAGATCTTTGCCTCACTTACATTTTGTTTTAGGTTTTGACCTGATTGATCATTATTTGTGGTTGAAAAGAGAATGAAAATAAAGTTGAAAACTACAATTTGTCAAATTCAAGGGCAGATAAATCATGATTTACGATTCTAATGAAGCTGACAATTACATCCATGCAAGATTTTATGGACAATTAAGATTATAACAAAGTTTCCTGTTGATTGTTGGATATTTATAGTCGTTTGAGTAAAAATAAGGTCAAAAATGGTAATTTTGTCAATTTCAAGGGCACATAACTCATGATGCAATTTTCAAATCAAGCTGAAAGTTGCACCCAGGCAAGATCTTATAGTAACCATCATTCTGTCCAAGTTTTGTCTTGATTGGTCAATATTTGTAGTTGCTAGAGTGAAAACAAAGTAAAAATAAAGCCGAAAATGGCAATTTTGTCAATTTCAAGGGCACATAACTCATGATGCAATTTTCATATCAAGCTGAAAGTTGCACCCAGGCAAGATCTTACAGTCACCATTAATCTGTCCAAGTTTTGTCTTGATTAGTCAATATTTGTAGTTGCTAGAGTGAAAACAAAGTCAAAATAAAGTTGAAAATGGCAATTTTGTCAATTTCAAGGGCACATAACTCATGATGTAATTGTCAGATCAAGCTGAAAGTTGCACCTAGGCAAGATCTTATAGTCACCATCATTCTGTCCAAGTTTTGTCTTGATTGGTCAATATTTGTAGTTGCTAGAGTGAAAAAAAGCCAGAACAGCCATTTTTTAAATTCAAGGGCAGATAACTCCAGATTTTCTGATTCAATCAGAATCAATTGAAGGAATCTGAGAGAGGACCACCCAAAGATCATTCCTGTGAAGTTTGATTGAAATCCATTGAGTAGTTTCTGAGGAGAAGATTTTTAAAGAAAAAGTTGACGACCGGACGGACGGACGGACGCACGGACGGACGCACGCACGACGGACACAGCGCCATGACAATAGCCCGCTGGCCTGAAGGCCAGTGGAGCTAAAAATCAGATCAAACAGAAAATTACACTAAGGCAAGATCTTATAGTCATCCAGATTCTGTACAAGTTTTGTCTTAATTAGTCGATAATTGTAGTTGCTAGAGTGAAAACAAAGTCAAAATAGGGTCGAAAACGTCAATTATGTCAACTTCAAGGGCACATAACTCATGATGTAAAATTCAAATCAAGCTGAAAATTATACCAAGGCAAGATCTCATTGTCTGCATCATTCTGTCCAAGTTTTGTCTTGATTGGTCAATATTTGTAGTTGCTAGAGTGAAAACAAAGTTAAAATAGAGCCGAAAATGGCAATTTTGTCAATTTCAAGGGCACATAACTCATGATGCAAAATTCAAATCAAGCTGAAAATTACACCCAGGCAAGATCATATAGTGACCATCATTCTGTCAAAGTTTTGTTTTGATACTTCAATATTTGTAGATTTTAGACTAAAAATAAAGTCAAAACCAGCTATTTTTGTCATTCAAGGGCAGATAACTCAGGTTATTCTAAGTCAATCAAAATTCTTTGAAGGAATCTAAGAGAGGGTCACCCAATGATCATTCCTGTGAAGTTTGATTGAAATCCATCCAGTAGTTTCTGAGAAGAAGATTTTTAAAGAAAAAGTTTACGGACGGACGCACGGACGGACGGACGCACGACGGACACACCGCCATGACAATAGCTCGCTGGCCTGACGGCCAGTGGAGCTAAAAATGATTTATTGATCTATACCCTACAGTGTTTTACCGAGTGATTCGATATGATAAACAAAAACAAAGCTTCAAGTTACTTGTAACGTTACCGAACTTTCCGCTGTTTTCAAAGAGCAACGCTCTCTGATGTAAATAGCGAAAAATCAAAATATCAAAGAGCGTATTTACATCAGAGAAGACTCGGATTAACCTGTAGGGTACCTCTTAATAGGGACTTCCCGTCTATATTTACTTGAACCAGGTTTCCTTTTGCATAAATCTTGACTTCTTGAGAAATACATATTTAAACTTGCAACATCTTCAAAAGCAATTTTTAGACATTTAAAATGACTAAGAACTTTGATAAATGTTTTTATTTCATATTTTGACAAAACACTACCCAGAAAACAAACTGGAATTGGGTTTTACTATTTTTTCTGATTTTTTTTTCACATGACCTAGATTCCATTTTGTTGTGTAATGGCTCAAACGATGGTCATGACGAAGACGAATGCAAAATTCAGATTGTTTTACGATATCTCTAATTCAATCGGTATGAATAACATTTTATGATTACAATTAGAGAGATTAATCATGTTAGAAGCATTCTTAATTATTTCTGACCACAAACATATTAACGTACAATCAATTTTACACCATTGTCCGATGTGTGGTTTACTATTGTGGCAGATAGGAAAGAGCTTGGCGACTAGTCTATTCAGGGCTCTCAATAAGGACCAATTTCAGGAAGTCTTGGACTTCCATGTCCTAATTTCAGGAATTTTTTCCAGAAAATCAGGATTTTTTCAGCGTGTTTTCGCAATTTCGAATTATATTAAGTAATGAAGGAAAAGAAGAAATAGTTAAATACAAACATATCTCTTTCTTTTTCAAATATCAGTTATATTGTATGCTCCGATTTGCAACTCTTAAATTGTCATGTTGGCAGTCTGATTTTTACGCTTTTCAGCATGCCCACTGGGTTTTCATTTTGGGCGTACATGCGCCCTCTAACTTTAAAATTGAGGGTACAAAGAACAAGAGGACCAAGATGGTCCTATATCGCTCACCTTAGAGCACCCTGAGACATACTTTTTAGCAAACCTTTTAAATTTCCGACGACAAAATTTTAGGGTGATCCACTTCAAAAACTGCCACAAATGACAATATAGATGTTATTAAAGAAAGGATTTGTGTAGAATATGGCATAGAAAATATTGAGACAAAAGGAGAAACTGCTGGTTATCAGCAGTTTCTTCTTTTGTTTCAATGTTTTCCCAAGCCATTTCTGTTAGGGACGTCAAAACCAGGTCTTGTTTGGGAAAGGGTTAAATCATAAACTGTGTTATATTTCCAATCCAAATACAAACATAAGCATTTTGAACGGTTTAGAATTTTGAATTAATGCATAATTATGGAAATATTTGGCAAAAATGTTATAAATTACCTCCCTTTCATATGAAAATAGAGTTAAAAGATATTTGTAGATTATTTCCTTCTTGAAGCATAATCTTGAAATCCGGCATGGCGAATCAACTTATTTGAAATGTATTTACAAGAGTGTGTAATTTGATTCATGCCCCATTGCTAGAAAGTGGAGTTTTTAATGATGGGTCAAATACCTTAAAGTGACATTTCACGTTTATTTCTTTTTTTAAAAGTATGTCTTGATGCAAAGATTGTTTAATCTAATGCGTAGAAATGTTATCAGTTTTTAAGTTGTTACGAGGGTTGTCCCAATAAATCGTAGACACATTTAATAACTTATCTTTTTAACGTCGCACAATGTTGATATTTTGTGAGAATATTACTTGTCCATTTTCAAATTTATATTCATCCCTTTTCTGTAAATGTCATTCCTTTATATCCTGTAATAACCACTTACTTTAAGTGTATAACGGTCATGCGGCGCACGTAAAAAATAACGTCTTTCCCGCTCATCGTTCCTGAGTTACTAGCGTGATTTAACACATTGGTTCCTATTTCCAGTCAAAACCGTTTACGTGGCCGTCTTAAGCAAATATTGTTTTGCAATTGAGCAAAATTTCAAAACATTGACGTTATTTGTTTTCCAACAAAGGAACTTTAAGTGAAAACAAATAACAGTTGCGCTGACGTAAAAAGACGACGTTTGAGAAAATTGCGGCGCACCGTAAAATTACACGTTTTTGTTGTGGATAGCGGAATGAGACATAGGACTCTTTCATGAAGACGAAAGAAATCAAAATACATGGCAATGTGTCCCGGATACATGAAAGGATTTTTTAAAAAAAAGAGTCTCAAAGAGACATTTTTATATTGCTTCTCGGAGAATGCTTAATTCATGTAGAAAACCTGGCGTTAAAGAAAAGAGGTAACTGATTAGGGAAAACAGTAAATGGTTAAGTGGGTGGCGAATAAAACGGACTTTGAGATAATAAAGGTTCCATGTATTTAAAAACATATTTTAGCATCAAAAGAACCTGCGAGATGTGTCTATAGATTAATCATAACACAAGGAAACGCGGTTCGGATGGAATTATCCTGGACATTTCTGGGTTCATTTCCCGGTGAAAAAGTAACGTTATTATTATATGACGTTTTGACGTGCGCCGCGGGTCTGTACATGCCTTTGCTAAATTTAGTATATATTTTGTAAACAATAAGCAGTCAACTTGATTTTTTGTCAAACTGCCGTCAATATATGTGGCTATAATCTATAGAAAAAATAAAAATATATATTGAGTGATTTCTGTTTTATCGACGTTGTCTACGATTTATTGGGACAACCCTCGTATAAGCAAAAAATATGCCTTTAAAGTTGAGACAGAAATGACAAAATCTATATAATTCTGAACTGTTGTCCACAACAATTTGTTTAATTTTAGCACAAATTTATATATTTCTCGTAAACCGTTCAATATTTTGGCTTGAAATTTTCAGAATTTTCATAAAACAAGAGGGCCAGAATGGCCCTATATCGCTCACCTGAAAGAAGTTTGTGACACGCCCACTTTTTTTTACAAATCAAGAATTCGTGAACAAATTTTGAAAAGGGTCACTCAAGGAACATTGTTGCCAAGTTTGGTTCAAATTGGCCCAATGCTTCATTTTTAAAGAGTTTTCGTATGATTTCTCTAAGTCTGATAACACTGCCCTTCCACACCCACATTTTTAGACGACAAAGAAAATTTGTGTACGCATTTTTAAAAGTCACTCAAGGAAAATTCTTGCTAAGTTTCGTTCAAATTGGGCCAATGTGTTTTTTAAAGAATTTTCTTAGGGTGTCTCTTACTTCGATAAGCCATGCCCTGCCACGCCCGCTTTATCCGACGAATCAAAATCCGCAAACAAATTTTAAAAAGAGTCACCCAAAGAATAATTCTATTAAGTTTGGTTCAAATTGGGCCAACGGTTGATTTTTGAAAAATTTTCTTAGGATTTCTCTAAGTCAGAGAAGCCATGTCCTGCCACACCCACTTTTTCTGACGAATCAAAAATTTGCAAACAAGTTTTGAAAAGAGTCACCCAGGGAACATTACTGCCAAGTTTGGTTCAAATTGGGCCAACGGTTGATTTTTAAAGAATTTTCTTAGCATTTCTCTAAGTCCGATAAGCCACGCCTTGCCACGCCCACTTTTTTTGACGAATCAAAAATTTGCGAAAAAGTTTTGAAAAGGGTCACCCAAAGAACATTTCTGCCAAGTTAGGTTCAAATTGGCACAATGGTTGATTTTTAAAGAATTTTCTTAGGATTTCTCCAAGTCCGATAAGCCACGCCCTGCCACGCCCACATTTTTTGACGAATCAAAAATTCGCAAAAATTTTTTAAAAAGAGTCACCAAAGGAACATTCCTGCCAAGTTTGGTTCAAATTGGGCCAACGGTTGATTTTTAAGGAATTTTCTTAGAATTTCTTCAAGTCCAATAAGTCACGCCCTGCCACGCCCACTTTTCCTGACAAATCAACAATTCACCAACAAATTTTGAAGAGTGTTACCCAAGGAACATTTCTGCTAAGTTTGGTTCAAATTGGGCCAATAGTTGATTTTTAAAGAATTTTATTAGGATTTCTCTAAGTCCGATATGCCACGCCCTGCCACGCCCTGCCACGCCCATTTTTCCTGACAAATCAACAATTCACCAACAAATTTTAAAGAGTGTCACCCAAGGAACATTTCTGCCAAATTTGGTTCAAATTGGGCCAATGGTTGATTTTTAAAGAATTTTCTTAGGATTTCTCTTAGTCTGATAAGCCACGCCCTGCCACGCCCACTTTTCCTGACAAATCAAAAATTCACCACCAAATTTTGAAGAGTGTCACCCAAGGAACATTTCTGCCAAGTTTGGTTCAAATTGGGCCAATGGTTGATTTTTAAAGAATTTTCTTAGGATTTCTCTAAGTCTGATAAGCCACGCCCTGCCACGCCCACTTTTTTTGACGAATCAAGAATTTGCGAAAAAGTTTTGAAAAGGGTCACCCAAGGAACATTTCTGCCAAGTTAGGTTAAAATTGGCCCAATGGTTGATTTTTAAAGAATTTTCTTAGGATTTCTCTAAGTCCGATAAGCCACGCCCTGCCACGCCCTCATTTTTTGACGAATCAAAAATCCGCGAACAAGTTTTGAAAAGGGTCACCCAAGGAACATTCCTGCCTAGTTTGGTCAAAATTGACCAAATGGTTTAGGAAAAGAAGATGTTTTAAGAAATGTGAACGGACAGACGGACGGACGACGGACGGTGAGTGACCACAATAGCTCCCCATGAGCACTTCGTGCTCAGGTGAGCTAAAAACATGCTCTTTCAGATAGTATGAAAGTAAAATTTATGTAGAAATAATTGTGAAATGTCACTTTAAGGTTTGGAAATTCTAAGACAATTCTAAACCTGTCCCCTTTTTTTCAAATCTAGAATACCTCATGGTAGAGCTTATTTTCAAAGCATAATGATATCTTGAACTATATGACAATATGACACACACAACTTATATGAACTTTTTTTCTGTACAAAATGCAAAGGCCTACAGCATAGGAATAATTTCAATAGTTCTAAAACAAGGCAAAAAAATTATCTTCATGCCTTAAAAATTTGAAAAGATTGTCAAACATTGCCCTCTATCATTTATATGGAACCCACAACATAGGGGAAATATTCATTGAACAGTAAGGATTTGGTTATGGTTAAACCTTTTCCAAACAACACAACATAAGAGCAGACATGATTACAAGCTGCTGTAGATGATAAAACAGGTGTTGATAAAGACTGCATTCATGTATAAAAATGCAGAGAAAATGATGAGGCAAAATGAGACAACACAGGCTATCAAGTTATCAACATTTTCTTCTTTTACCATATCATTTACAAGCCTTTTCTGTTGGTGAGGCAAACCTGTGTTTGGTAGAGAAAGGGCATAATGCTTTCCCATACAGAAAGGTACAGACAGGAAATAGACTGTTCCAATTTGGAAGTTCAGAATACAAAATTGACAGCAGTACAAATAGGATTCGTTTTACAATAAACTTGCATATAAAATATTGAATAAAATAAAATATTGAGGTAAAAGAAGAATCAGCATTTTCTTCATTTGACTCATTAATTTCCAAAGCTTTTTCTAATAGGGACTTCAAAACAAGGTCTTTTCAGGAAAGGGTTAAAGTATTTAGATGATCCATAGATTGAGTAAACAAACTTGAGTGCCTCAGGGATACAGGTAAAAGAGGGTAATGGCTTCAGAATCATAAAATATCTTTTTAATATTATAACACCCTATGTTGAGGGTATTCATTTGAATTCTTAAATCAAGACTACACAAATGAGTACCCATAACAAAGCAATTAATTTTTAAACATCAAATATAGAATGTTTTCACCTCCTTTTATCTGTAGCTCCATGCATTCTTTATCTGATATTATGATCTGCATAATCTGATTATAGACCCCATACTGTTATTTTAGGGATGAGATATGTGATAAGATCTACCTGGTCAAAACAATTCCTCACTTGAAAATTCCAGAACCAACAACATAGGGCTTCTTTCCTTGGAATGTGATGATTTTTAGTATTCTGTTAGAGGTTTATGAGATGTAAATTCATGCAAAATTTCAAGACTCTAGGCCAAATAGTCTTCGAGAAAACTGTGTTTCTGTGTGAAACTTTAAACCCCACAACATAGGGCCAATTTTTCTTTAAGCACAATAATTTGAAGTATTTTGGTAGAGGGCATTGAGACAATACTACATACAAAATTTCAAGACTCTAGACCTAATAGTTTGGGAGGAGAAGATTTTTTAGTAATTGTGGACAGACAGACGGACGGACGGACAGACGGACGACGGACGGTGAGCGATCACAATAGCTCACCCTCAGCACTTCGTGCTAAGGTGAGCTAAAAATCTGGGGGTACAGTGAACCCTTTACTTTCACAGTTAAGGGTACACCATATATATAAATCTTAATAATTCTTCACTTCTACTAATTGTGCCAAACTTATTTAAGTGCCTAAAGATTTACAACTGTTTTGCTGTAAAAAGAATCTTAACTGGGTTCAATAATGGGACAATTATTCAAAAAGTACTCTTAGAAGTAAATCAACCTGCTACATAACTTGCTATTAACAACTTCTCAGGTCGCTATTGCTACATTCTACAATTCTTGTATTAAGTTATTATGAAATTGAAGAAATTAGTTTCTTTACATTTAAACCAAGTAGCTTTCAGAACCTTCAACAGCCGAAACCAGTTAAAACATTAAATATCATATAAATAACACGAGCCAGTTGAACCAGTCTACTGGAGAATCTTTAGAAATCTTTTGATAACACACAGACATAACTAACTAGAACTGTCGCAAAGCGGACGAATACCCCCCACCAGGGCCTTGTCACTGAAAAAGTGCTATAGGTCAAAAGGTTCCTGACTTAGAGCACGGAAAGAGATTTTGAACGAAGTCCAATTGTGACCTTGACCTTTGACCTTGGTGACCCCAAAACAATAAGGCACCTCCCTGGGTCATGGGCATCAACTGTGTAAAGTTTCATGATCCTAGGTCAACCGGTTCTTGACTTAGAGCACGGAAAGAGATTTTAAACAAAGTCCAATTGTGACCTTGACCTTTTACCTTGGTGACCCAAAAACAATAGGGCACCTTCTTGGGTCATGGGCAACAACTGTGTAAAGTTTCATGATCCTAGGTCAAATGGTTCTCGAGTTAGAGCATGGTTCAACCAAATTTTAAATTTTGACTACTCCCCCCCCCAGTGTTTTCCCTGAGCATGAGAATTTGGGGGTCATTGTGACCCCCCTTGCCTTCAAAATTAAGGGTCATTTCTACTATTTTGTGGGTCAAATGCCCTTGTACTCAAATATCAAAAGAAAATCTTGATCTTAAAATTGCATCATTTATGTCCCTCAAGTAAATTTCTAGGGGGTCATTTGTTTTGAAATTGCGACAATGACGCATGATTTGTGCGTCATGGAAAACCCTCCCCCCCCCTGAAAAATTTCAAAGTGGCATAACTCTAAAACTAATGACTGGATCAATATGAAAATTGCAGGTGCACAACTTCATATGATAGGAAACAACCTGACAAAATTTCAGAAAAATTGGTCAAAAACTGTGGGAGGAGAAGAGGACACAAAATTATGTCCACGGACGGACGGACAGACGGACGGACGGACAACCTGATTCCAGTATACCCCCCCCATAACTTTGTTGTGGGGGGTATAATTAGAGTTTCATCGCTGTCAATGTTTACGACCCCAGAATTACCACATGCGCGGATCTAGAGGGGGGGGGGGGGGGGTCAGGGGGTCATGACCCCCCCCTCTGGAATTTGGCGAAAAAAGGGGTTATCAAAACGATTACTGGGTCACGATTATCAAATGCGTATTCCTTATTTTGAATGCGTATCTGTATGCATTTTTACGAAAGTAAATGCGTATTAACTATTTAGACCAAATCAATGCGTATTTTACGCAAATACGCATCCTATCTGGAGCTCCGATTTATTTCCGATATTTTTTTTTCAGTTTAGTTTTCATTTACAAGTTACATTACGACCTTAAAACATTATAAACACTCTGCCATTGCAAGAAAACAACAACATGTGGAAATTATTGAAATATGAATTATCGAATAAGGGAACCTGCTCGAATACGGGAAACTAGAGGCTACAACCTTTCGCCCTGCCATGCGAAAGAGCGAAATGTCGCCACATTCAGTGTTTCGCATGGAGACCTTTTGCCCCACCAGGTGTAAAGAGCAAAGTATGACAGAATACTGTTTTGGCATATTTTCATGCTTTGTGTGGCGGGGCACCAGGCAAAGATACGAAAAGGCATAAATCAGCCATCATGCGAACAAAAATTTCAGAAAACCAAGAGACCAAGGTCTTCTCTCGTTTGAATAATACACTTACTGTATTAATGTATACTAACTGTACCTCATGGTGGAATGAACTCAAAATGTGTATTTAGCATTGAACATCGACTTATTTATTTCATGCTACACGTTTAGATGTCTGACAAAATTTATTTTCGTTTGCTAGTATCAGCAATTTGTTCTAGAAACACAATTTGGAGAGAGAAAAAAATGGCGGAAACTGCGCATGGGCGTGAGAAAATGAAATTTATCAGAATGGACATCTCTGTTGTTCTAGTAAAAATAGTGTGGCAAGCGGCACAATTAATTTTTTGTCGTTCAAACACATTGCTCTGGACTGTAAACACCACTTGTTTATTACCTAATCGAATTTTGTCTCATCATAGCCAGACGGCTGCCATATTGAATCGCAGATCCCGGATGAGGCATCGACTTTTTTTCAACCATTTCAGTCCGAATTATTCAATATTCATGAGGTTGCACTCCACCCCCCTTTTTTAATGTTGTCTATTTCACATGAGCAAATGCGTTGAATGAGTTATAGCATTCCCACGATAATGTGATGTTTACAAACAAAGCTATAAATAGAATGAACTCGGCCTACAGGTAAGAAAGACTTGTTATAAACGATTATTTAATGTTATATTTTACGCTGAAATTCAGCGTGAATTATATAGACATACTCGATAGCGCAGTGTATAGAGCACCGGCTAGACTGATGTCAGTCTGTTAAGAATAACATTTGTATTAGGAAATACAGAAATAAGGTACATAGAAAATTGTTGCTCTGTGTTGTCCTTAACAGACTGAGGAAATCACTTTGTAAGGTAATCCGACCATAAGATAATCCGACACCAAGCATTACTCCACAGCTTGATAACATAATTAGCTGCTAAGATTTATACGTTCAGTCTTTTAATCCTTTTTCGAAAAACATGATTTTCACCTACCTAATCGAATAGACATTGAAAATATTGAGCTAAAATAAGAAAATTCTGATTTTCATCATTTTCTCTCTTTTCCTCAATACCTTTTCTGTATATTATTATCCACAAATTCAATCTTTATCAACAACCCTTCTTTCATTTTCGGACTGGACAATCCTAAAATTTTACTTTTTTTGGAAAAGGGTTGATCCTCTACAACAATAATTTGCTGCTGTTGTTGCATTTCAAGAAAAATCTCGTAACTGCATCTTAAAACAATCTGCAGTTACAATGTTTTTGTTTAAAAGCGACGAATTATATTGTGTATATACATTATTATTTGTTGGTCAGTTTTGTTGACAAGTCTTACGTTTTGGACTAAAGCATGAAATTGACACGTTTAGATATTTCTCTATTGATGACAGTGTGAAGTTTTTGAATTGATATAAAACAGTCATAGTCTATCATATTAAGCAAACAGTTATCTGATAATGTACCGTAGTACAATTAGGTTTAATTTGAACCACCTGTGGCGACACCTTCCGCTTCCGGTTCTCCGGTTAATGGCGGACATGATTTTTGATGCTCGATGAAAGTTTTGTTATAAAAACGTGTGTAAGGAGATAAACTCAAATAAATCACTACAAATTTATACAGAACAGTTTATCGAAGGTAACCAATTGTGAAATGTTTGAAATAATTGGAGAACTATGACTTATTTCAATGTACTCCTCGCGCTATAGTACAGAATAGTGGGAGGGGTAAGACGATTTGGAAAATATTTGTGTAAAACAACTATTTAAACCTTGTTTCGTCACGCTTGACTGACTTGGACAGGATTAGAACTATGTGAATACCATATAAGGGAATATATAATTGGTGTCGTCCTAACATTTGACTTTATAACGGTTCTTCTCGCCTCGGGCAGAATGGCTTCAATGGAAGAATTAACCCCGGTCCAACTCGATGAAAACACAGTAACTAAAGTCCCTATTTCTACCACAATGATGCCAGATATTCAGTGTGCACAAAATGCTTCTATGTGTGATACTGACAAAACTGCTGCTTCTACATGTTCGATAGCAGATGACAATTTATCAGAACCCATCCAACTGACTGATATACAGCTAGACACTCTTACTTCGTACTATCACGGGTATCCAAGGGACTTATTCAAAGATTCCATTTTGACTCTTTATGCATCTTGTGACAGAAAATTGGGTGAAGTTCGACAGGACTTATTTGTGATATTATCGAAGAGGACGGATTTTCCATATCGAGAGTGCTATCTTTAAAGGCGAATACAAAAGCAAAGTGGACAATCGTTGGCAGAAAAGTTAGCACTCGACATCCATACACTGGTCTCAGCAATAGTTGACGGTGACTTTAATTGTCAAGATCTGAAAGAGGTTATCAGCTCCCGTCATAAATCGACCTCTATAATTAACACTGGAACTCCACAGCGGGTATCTGGAACACCGCGTAGACAAACTAATCAGGATATACGGCCTAGCGATTCCTCATCTACACCGGAGCTCTCCAATATGTATGAAATCATTAGTGTTCTAAAGGCAGACTGGTTAACATTAAAGGATAATCTATCCGCCCGTGAGGCTGCCAGGTCGGAAGAAATCACTGAACTGAAGGAAAGCCTCCAAAAAGTAGGGGCACTTACACAAGAACTGAAAGACTCTGTGACGTCGGGTTTTCAGCGGTTCTCGGTAACTTTAGCTCGTATAGAGACAGTGGAATTAGACTCTCTCACTAAAATGAAAAGTGAGATTAAGCTTCTGAAACAGGACTTAAAAAGTTGTGAAAATAATGTTTACATGATTGAGACAAATGTGCAAAAGATCGTTAACAAGGTTGATAAGTCATTACAAAAGGAATACCAACACGCGATCTCGAGCTCCTGGTCATGTCACAGGTGATGTCATATCACGTGGTGACATTGACCAGCCGATCGAGATATTGTCTTGTGACAGTGTTGACTTCACTGATGGTAGAAGGCACGACCGTCCTGTGAACACTGAGGGTAATGCCGCGGTCCCACAATACCATCCAAGTCGTCCTGTCCCTAACCATGGCCTTTGTCCTGCGCCCCAAACTCAGTTATGGTCAACAACGAGCTGCACTCTCACATTAACATGCCACAACGCTCAATTCATGTTCAAAGCCTAGCTGATTTCCCAAACCTTCCAACTGACAATCATACATCTAGACCACAAATGCCTGTAATACCGGCAGAGCATTTTCAATATCGGCCCAATACGTTTGGTTTTGTACCCGGCGAAGATGCCGTGTTAAAAACAGCCGAAAGTACGTATTCCGGAGCCATAGCCACACAATCTTCACATCCAAGGCCCCCATTGACTAAGCAGCCAGTCTACAATATTTCCAGTCTATTTTTTTTTATTTTTGGACTGACTCATTTGACGCATCACTTTATCCATTTTTGGATAAAAATCACTACGCGGTGCGCATAACTCCAAAATCCTGTCGCCAAAAAGTAGCAAGCAGAAAATTGAAATGAAAACAACATTTGCAGCAAAATAAGTTTGATTTTCGTCTCAATTTTATCGAATAAAATAATTAATTCAAATCGGATTATTCATTTTACTCTATGCAAGCATATGAAGCAAATATGCCGCGTGACAGGAAGTCATGAGGAAGTACCACATGTATGCATTTTACGGGCGCTGACATCTTGAAAGTAGTTAACCCAGAATGCCCACCAGAGATAGATGGTAATCGACAGGTGGCGACATCTATTGGTAGATATTGCCAAGGCCCCATGCAAATCAGTATAACATACAAAACTCAGCTGACTCCTCGTTGTTAAACCATGGTCGCCATGGTAGCGCGCAGGTACAACCGCCTCTAGGAAATGGTGATGGTAGTTACATAAATAACCATAAACCAGTTTCAAAATTACTATTTTTAGAACAGTTTACCTCATTTGCATAATTGCCCCGCTACGGGAGGCAAAACATTCCACTGATAAGCCATAACTAAGTATAGAGTGTAGTTGAATTAACCACTTTTTGCAATGTTTAAATTATAAATGCAACCGGTCAATCTTTCCCAGTTACAAATGCCAGATTATGCTGCTAATTTAATGGCACCTGATCTTGTAGTCAACTTGGATAATTTAACCAAACATTATCGGATCCATACCAAGTGGCCCGACATAGACTATCTGCACTCATATCACTATTTCTTGATAGTGCAATAATTAATGTGTGAAGAGGTCAACTTGTGTATCTGAGAAATAATTAAAATGTTTATAATAAATTCTTACCTTTTTCTCAAAGTAACAGTACAATCATTTAACATTTAAATACATTCAGTTCAAGAATGCTTTGTAGATTGTCTCCAAGTTTTTTGGGTTTTTTTTCATAATCATTGATACAAAAACTAAATTTATCTTTACGAACTGATTCTTTGTAAAATGACAGCATGGTTTATATAATTTGACTGAATATTAATTCAAGTATACACATAGTCTTTATGTCTAATCTTAATCCTTTCTCAAAATGAAATTAATTTAGGCTACTCAAAATGAAAGCTGTTGTACACAACAAGTTGGAATATAGACCAGATTTATGTACATTATAGCACGGGAAATATTGAGACAAAAGAAGAAAATATTGTTATCTGGTTTTATTCTTTTGCCTCAATGTTTTCCCACACCTATTTCTGCTAGAGACTTGTTTAGATCAGGGTCTAAGCTTTTGTTGTTATTTTTTAGCTTAACCCTTTTCAAAACGGCATAATATTAGGGTAGTCCAAATATAAGGCTGTTGCAGACGACAAAATTGATGTTGATAAAGATAATATCTGTGTTCAATATAGCTCAGAAAATATTGAGACAAAAGGAGAAAATGCTGATTATCAACATTTTCATTTGAATCAATGTTTCCCAAGTCTTTTCCACCAAGGACGTGAAACCTGGTCTTGTTTGGGAAAGGGTTAACATAAAGTAAATATGTATATACCAGCTTTACTTTAACAATAGATATTTCATGAAAATGTATGTTGTAGGTACTCAGAGTCCTCCCAAGTACTAACAATATAGGGTGCTAAAATTATAAACGGTAATTGGCTTTGTCACATCACCGGGTCTTGAGATAACAGTGTGTTAATTTATGTGTTTTTACTATTGGAGGCATGATAGTAAGGCTTCTTTTGCCTCCTCATGAATAATTCATTATTGACCTGATATTATGAAACTGGTCTATAGTGCGCATGTAGCTCAAAATCATGTGACATAGGCCTATAATGGCGACAGAGGCCCCAGTCTATACACCCAAACACACTTCCAATTTGTTACTAAAAATAGTAACACTTTTTAATGCCAGATCGAGGCTCTGACCCAATTGAGAGCAAAGCATCCAACGTGCAATGGAAATGAACGGAGGAAAGAAGAAGTTTAAGAGGAATCACACTCCGTTTTGTGATGATTCCTCTGTGAATCTCGACGGGATATCATTGACTGACTTCTAATTATGGTCTTTACTGGCTTTTAAGTCATTTTTGACCCTCCGAAAACGTAGTATCCACGGATCTTTTGAGGACCTAGCCGCCAGGTTAAACTGTCATTTTCATGTATTAAACCCCTTTCCCCAACAAAAAAATGTACGAAACATGCCATTTTCAGTGTGAAGATGACAATCTCAGTTTCGAAAGGCTTATGTAGATAGATAATTCATTATGGTAGATCAATTTGATAATAAAAGCATTGCTCTTAAAGCCCATTTCCCAAACGACAAATTATTTAGACTTTTCAAGTTTGACAGCGGCTTTTAAAACCCTTTTCTAAACGGCACCTGATTCAATTTGGAAGCTCTTGCAGACAACAGAATGGGCATCTTGAAAGTAGGATTTTTGTATGTGCAAGGGCGGATCTACAGGGGGGGTGGGGTTTCGGGATGTTCGCCCCCGCCCCCTGGAATAAGCCGAAAATTGAATGTTGACTATATAATCAAAGCGTCATAATTTAACATATTTAAGTCATCATTTGGGCGTGGACCTCCCCCTCCCTGGCAATTGGGCTTGGACCCCCCCCCCCCCCCGAAAAAATCCTGGATCCACCCTTGCGTGTGAACATAGAAGTATAGAAAACGTTGAGGCAAAAGGGGAAACTGCTGATTTCATTAATTTGTCTCTTGAAATGATTTTCGAAACAATCTCTGTAGCACAGTTAAGGGCGGATCTAGAAAGGGGTCCGGACCTCGCCTTGAATTGACCGAAAATCGAATTTTGACTATACAAAGTTAGTACAGTAGGCCTAGATACATGTATCGTTACACAATTCACAAATTTAAAGCCATCTTCCATCTTATGGGCTAGACCCCCCCCCCCCCCCTGAAAAAATCCTGGATCCGCCCTTGACAGTCGAAACATTAACATTTCTTGTTTGGTAAAGGTTTAAAGCATGTTTCTTTTCATTTCTTTTTTAATTTAACAGCTCTCAACAATATTTCAGCCATAAGTTTATTTATAATTGTCCACGCTCCGAGGCTGGGAATACATCCTGTGACCTGTCCATTATTGGCTCTAATCTAGAGCACAAACACATGCAAAATATTACCGCTCACACTTGGACAGTACTAAGGAGCTCAAATGCTTCTGCAAAATTGATTTTATTTGGTTTTCAAAAGCAGTAGCTCATCCTGAACTTGCATGGTGGTAACGGGCGATGGAGACAGGGTACGAATGATTACAAGCCAAAAAATCTCTTTTTTTCAATCAAAGTTGCAAAAATATTTCTGTAACTCAAAACTCTAATAATTAACGTAAATGACTGTATAAAATATTCTTAGTACTAAGGCAGAATAATTGAAAAATGCTCGCGTGAAAATAACGACTTGATCAATGAATTATATAGTAACACGACCACGTGACCTTTTGTTTGCTCTCATGCATACACAGGTCACGGTTAAAAATTCAAAGTGTGTTTGGGTGTATTGAGTAACAATACACCCAAATACACTTCCAAATTTTTAACCGTGACCTGCGCATGAAGAGAGCAAACAAAAGGTCACGTGGTCTTTTTACTATATAATTCATTGTGCGAGTCGTTATTTTCGCGCGAGCATTTTTCATTTATTCTGCCTAAGTATTAAAAATATTTTATACAGTCATTTGCGTTAATTATTAGAGTTTTCAGTTACAGGAATATTTTTGCAACTTTGATTGAAAAAGAGAGATTTTTTGGCTTGTAATCATTCGTACCCTGTCTCCATCGCCCATTAGCACCATGCAAGTTCAGGATGAGCTACTGCTTTTGAAAACCATATAAAAAGAATTTTGCAGGAGCAAGTGAGCTCCTTAGTACTGTCCAAGTGTGAGCGGTAATATTTTGCTTGTGTTTGGGCTCTAGATTAGAACCAATAATGGACAGGTCACAGGATGGATTCCCAGCCGCGGAGCGTGGACAATTATGAATTAACTTATTGCTGAAATATTGTTGAGAGGCGTAAAATTAAAAAAAAAGAAATGAAAAGAAAAATGTTTTAAACTTTCTTGTTAATGTTTTGACTGTCAATGGCGGATCCAGGATTTTTTTTTCAATGGGTGGGGGGTGAGGTCTAGCCCAAAAGATGGCTTTAAATTTGTGAATTTTGTAATGTTAGATACCATACTAACGCTGTGTAGTCAAAATTCGATTTTCGACCTATTCAAGGCGGGGTCCGGACCCCCGACCCCCTTTTAGATCCGTCTTTGACTGTCTTACAGAGATTGTTTCAAAAATCATTTCAAGGGGCAAAATAATGAAATACTTTTAATCAGCATTTTCTCCTTTTGCCTCAAGGTTTTCGTTACTATATTACTATATTTTTCATGGGGGTCCAAGCCCAATTGCCAGGGGGGGGGGGGGGGGGTCCACGCCCAAACGATGACTTAAATGTGTTAAATTATATATAACGTTAGGCCTATATTGACGCTTTAATTATAGTCAACATTCAATTTATGGCTGATTCCAGGGGGGGGGGGGGGGAGTTATCTGCAAGAGCTTCCAAATTGAATCAGGTGACGTTTAGGAAAGGGTTAAGCCGCTGTCAAACTTGAAAAGTCTAAATAATTTGTCGTTTGGGAAATGGGCTTTAACAGCTATGTTTTTATTGTCAAATTGATCTACCATAATGAATTATCTTTCTTCATAAACCTTTCGGTACTGACATAATCATCTTCACACGGAAAATGGCATGTTTCGTACTTTTTTTTTGTTGGGGAATGGGGGTTTACGTGAACAGGGTGGATCATCACGTGATCAAAATGGGTACATACACGGACGCAAGATGGCGGAAAATTAGCGATTTCCGGTAGATTTCCCTTAATTGGTAAGTACTGCACCATTCGTTTGACTTACCATATAGCGCAGTCTATGGGCATTTCCGAGTGCTTTTCAGTGATGTCTGTCTCGTCTCTGGGCTTCATGTAGTTTCTGAGATACCCTCGAGGTTTTGAGCCGAATCGGAACGATTTTTGAGGGAAATTGAATATGGTACGTTACACGTTCCTCGATTTTTTCATCAAAAATAGCGTTTTCTCTAAAAAATTCATACTTGTTTCGATTCAATACTAAGGTCCTTCATGTGCAACAATCATACGTACTTTGCTTCAGCCTGTTCTTTCTTAGATTCAAGAAAAACGGGGGAAATGTAGAAACGGTACGAAACACGTACATGATACGCAACACGTGATGATCATTTGCAATTATGGTACGCACCACGTAAATATTTCAAATCCAACAGCTACAAAGTTTTATGAATTTCCCACACCAATCGTGACGAAGTACAAGGTATCATCCATACTTGTCAACATAGTAGAACAAACACGGCATAAGTTCAAAATATTATTTTAAGTACAAATTTAAATAATAGTAATTCTAAATAACACATAATTCTGGCGATATACAATGAAATAAAACCAATTATATCAAATATTATAATATAATAGCAATATAATAGCAATATATATAACAATGCTATACAGTCTATATTGAGGCCGAGTTCGACAGGCCGAGTTCGTATACAGGTCGAGTTTTTATGAGGCCGAGTTTTTTCAGGCCGAGTTCACTGTCACCCGTATGTTTCATAATGCACGATGATTTTTCAACTTAATGTGCCTTTGGACCAATAACTGTTTCCCATGCTTTATTACGAAATCCTGTTACTGCAATCCACCTTTCTACCTACAAGAAAAGTCGAAGTTAGTGTGACACTCTTCTAGCAAATTTGAGACCTAGAAAAATTGAACTTCGTCACACTAATTCTTACAATTGTCGGGCGCAAAACTTCAACTTTTCTACCGAAAGAACTTTCTAGAAAAGTCTAAATCTGTGTGACTCACGTCAATTGTTATATTATTCTATGTATCAAGTTTAGAAAAGTTGAAATCAATGTGATTAACTTCCACTACTCTAGCAAAATGGTAAGGTAGAAAAGTAGAAAAGTTGAAGTTTTGTCCCTGACAATTGACTGTAGTTACTGTGACAAGCTTCGTCATTTCTACTTTCTATATCCCAATTTTGCTAGAAAAGTTTATATAGATCTAACTGTAAATAAATTTTCTAAAAAAAGAAAAAAAAATAGGTAGAAGTGTAGAAAAATAAAATTTTGTCATACTTCTGGCAATTCTTTCAAGAAAAAATATTTTTTTCTGGTTTTCTAGGTAACTTTTCCCAAAGAAAAGTAGATTAGTCGACATCTCATTTTTCATTAGTAGAAAAGTGGATTGCGGAAACAGAATCCCATAACCTATTTTTTACATATATATATGTACGATTGTATCATTCGTTATTCGTTTATCATTACAGAACCATGGGGAAAACAGTCGAGGCTCTCTCTTGGCAAGAAACCATGGACAGTGAAGAGAGTTAAGGCCGTCCATGTGCTGCAATGCCAACCAGACAATAATTCCAACAACAGAGTCTACCAGATGGGCACTATCTAGACCAAATTATGTTGATTAGATAAATTACCTTTTATTTTGTAAGAAAGATCAATGATAAGTTGAACCAGAAAAAAGCTCTCACCAATTAATGATTCAGAAAGAAAAACATCATCAAATACCCAAGGTATAGAGAATATATCCAATCTGTAATGCAACAATTGAAACTGAAATCTACTTCGTATTGAATTGTAGAAATTACATTAATTACAGGCCCGTAGGAACATGGGTGCTCAAATTTTCCTTCTTTTACACTGAAAATTTATGGAAAATTCAATTTAGCCCCCCCCCCCTCCCCCAATATTCAGACAAAAGGGCTTGAGCCCACCCAATATGAAATTGCTTCTTACGGGCCTGTAATTAAGGATGTACGGACCCACTTTTAGTAAGAGAAATTATTTACGTTATTTTTTATCTTCTTGAAAAAAATGTACTTTTGTGCAATATAGCGTAGGACACGTTCTAAGCAAAAGCACAAAATGTGATTATCTGCATTTTCTTTTGGATCAGTGTTTTTCCAATGCCTTTTTACAGGTTCTGTTTGGGAAAGGGATACATTTGTCATATTGATTTTGTCTTAATTGTATTGGTGAATATGTTTTTGTATTTGTATTGACTTTGTTGTCATCCGATGGGTCCAAACAAGAATGCCATTTTATTATAATTGTAGTCCTTTAAGAGGCAAATACATCTAGGCAATACTGTTGACAATAAGAAAGAAATAAATATTATGTGTAATAAGCCCCGCAACTATACCGCCCTCGGAGAGCCGGGGTTATTATTGATCAGTTTGATTGAGAGTAACGTTGGATGCATGTTGACGTGTATGGGGTTGGTATCGAAGTTGGGGTTATTTGGGGTTATTTTCAACAGTGTTGGTTGTGTATAGATCTAATATGGTTTAGATTATTGATATTCTAGATATCGTCGTTGTAAATGCAAAACCTCGTATAGATCTCGGTTTCGGAAATTTTTAAATGGGAGGGAAAAAAGTGTAGTAACTTTTCCCAAACTGAAATGTCTTACTTGAAATTTGGACATATTGCTCACAAATAATGTGTCAATAATACTGATCAATAAAAATATCTCAAAAACTGCAAGAATCGTCTACACAGCTAGGCACACAAGTCTGTACTTTGAAAATCGCACCAATCGGCATACGGGGTTTTGCATTTACACCGACGATATGCATTTATATTATTCAACCAGCCTAAAATGGGAGTCACGTGGGCACGAGTTTACCTATTTCAATCTATTTCAAATAATTAACTCACGTGCACAAAATAAACAGTACAAATCAAAACAGATGATTGGTTATGAAGTAGTAAACAAAGGTTTACGCCACTCCCAATTAAGGCTGGGTAAATAGTAATTGCACTACTGTATTTGAAAGGACAAACTACGTTTCGTAACCGAGTTACAGCCAATAAAATATCTGTAGATCTTGATGTAGCTGTATTTTCTAGTAAATTGCTTTACCCACGGGGAATGAGCTAACATGCGAATCGCTAACGGACTTGGTTGTCCTTGGTCTTTATATCGCATGTGGAATTTCCGGAAAAAACGAAAGAAGATCAGTATCTCTGCAAATATTGAAAAATGAAATGAAGTTTTACATAAAATGTCTTAATGCAATCCTATGAAGCCGAAATTCTTGAAAACTTATGTATGAGTGTTTTGGGTGTGGAATTTCTGCATTTCATCGTAAGGTTAGACTTTTTTAGATTAGCCTACATGAGGAGAATTTTTGAGCCGTATTTTATTACATAAATCTAGGCCTACTTACTTAGTTTTCAAGTCTTTGCAAAAGAGAAAAATGTGGAGACCGGGGTTCCCATTAAAAATAGTCACAGGAATAGCGATGAGTAAACTGTAAAAATGTGTTCCGAGAGTACGTTTTGTAGTTGTGTTGGATTTGAAATATTTACGTGGTGCGTACCATAATTGCAAATGATCATCACGTGTTGCGTATCATGTACGTGTTTCGTACCGTTTCTACAATTTCCCCGTTTTTCGTGAATCTAAGAAAGAACAGGCTGAAGCAAAGTACGTATGGTTGTTGCACATGAAGGACCTTAGTATTGAATCGAAACAAGTATGAATTTTTGAGAGAAAAAGCTATTTTTGATGAAAAAACCGGGGAACGTGTAACGTACCATATGTAATATCCCTCGAAAATCGTTCCGATTCGGCTCAAAACCTCGAGGGTATCTCAGAAACTACATGAAGCCCAGAGACGAGACAGACATCACTGAAAAGCACTCGGAAATGCCCATAGACTGCGCTATATGGTAAGTCAAACGAATGGTGCAGTACTTACCAATTAAGGGAAATCTACCGAAAATCGCTAATTTTCCGCCATCTTGTGTACGTGTATGTACCCATTTTGATCACGTGATGATCCACCCTGGTGAATATGACAGTTTAACCTTGCGGCTAGGTCCTCAAAAGATCCGAGGATACTACTTTTTCGGAGGGTCAAAAATGACTTAAAAGCCGATAAAGGTCATAAGTGGAAGTCAGTCAATGATATCCCGTCGAGATTCACAGAGGAATCATCACTAAACGGTGTGTGATTCCTCTTAAACTTCTTCTTTCCTCCGTTCATTTCCATTGCACGTTGGATGCTTTACTTTCATTTGGGTCAGAGCCTCGATCTGGCATCAAAAAGTGTTACTATTTGTAGTAACAAATTGGAAGTGTATTTGGGTGTATACTGGTCGCCCAGGGCCTCCTGTCGTGCAAACTGCAGACCAATTTCAAAATAATGCCGGTGTTTTCAATACACACCCAGAATCTAACAATTTGCAGGATGTGGATCTAACCGAATTCATCCAGGAACGGCCACGTAGTTACTTTGTAGGGGGGTTCAAACCCACAATAACGGAAAAAAACAATTGCAGACTATGTAAAAATAAGGGGCTGCAAAGTTCAAAGGGTCAACATTCTCCGCAAGGCAGATAAGCCTGTAGTAATTCGTTTGACCGTTGAGGGCACGCCAAATTCTCAAGCAGTTTGCGCTCAAGATTTCTGGCCACCAGGGGTAGTATGTAGACCGTGTGTCTCCCAGTCTAAGTACAGAGCGCGGGATTTTCAAATGGTGCGTGACCGCCGGTCTAGCTATGTACAGCGTACCGATGGTGACCAATACAATATACAGGGCCTAATCCCGTATCTACCGGGAACAGGTATAGTTATCTTGAGGCAATCTCCGAGCAGAGTTGTCGTTCGTTACTCTCACATACATCTCTGCAACGGGCTGACGCCATGTTTGACAAGAATCTTGTCAAACCGAGGAAAACGTGTATTATTACTGTTTAACTGTTTCATGTGTAAGATGATAAAGTAGACAAAGAAATTATGATTCTGGGTATATTTGAAATACATTATAACTGATGAATTTACCCATATACTTTGGAACTATTTTCTCAAGCCTCCTTACCAATGTCAATGAATTTTGTGCTTAAAATAGACTCGATTTACTGTTTTGTTTTGATAAAACGTCGGTGTTGTTATAAAATCTCGTATCTACGGCTTGAATCAAGCCCTAGTTGCGAGATTTTATTACAACACTTACGAAATAGTATTGTTTGTCCGAAATTACGTCACGGTTAGCTGGATAAAATCGTTCCCTATCAAAATGAAATGTACAGAAAAATTACTGCGCCCTTGAATGAATGACATCAATTTTTTTTTTAATTATTATCGTCGGAAAATGATATTAAATTTTAAGCAACGTGAAATGTGATATATTTTGGACTTCGGAATAGAAAAATTATTTGTTATTGCCATTTTGTTGTGATATAAAGTGACGTAATCTAGCAGATGATGACGCAATACCCTCTGAGGCAACTACAGAGGTGAATGTAATGAATGAACCGTGTGCAAGAGAGTGATCTTGAGGGTGTTGACAGTTACGCTTAATCATGGGTGACTCGCTTAACATCAATTTATTTAGCTGGAATGCTACCGGCATTATGACAAGCGGTCTTTATTTGGTTAACTCCATAGGAAAATATGATATCGATTTCTTAGGTATCTCGGAACACTGGTTGTTCGAGAAAGATTTACACATATTAACAGATATACACAATGAATATTCTGCATGTACCACATTTGATAGGGACTTGAATAATATGGGTAATAGAAAAGTGGGAAAGGGTGGGGTAGCTTTGTTATGGAAACGCAAGCTAAATAACTACGTATCACGTCTTCCAATCGACAACGATCGAATAATTGGTGTTCAATTTGAAATATCCCAAAATACTAGTATTTTTATCTATATATTTCAAGTATACCTACCCTCGAAAAACCACTGCACGGAAACCTTTACTTCCGAACTCTAACATCTGGAAAATATTATATCTGAGTGCCGACTGAAAGGGAAAATTATTTTAATGGGAGACTTTAATTGCCATACAAACTCCCCTAAATTCAATAAACCACTGGACTACAGAGATAATAGATTCTCAATCTTTTTAGAGACCAATAATCTGTCACCAATTACCTCCCTTGAGAATTGTAAAGGCGCACCATGCAGCTTTGAGTCTTCGTGTGGTAAAAGCACCATAGACAATACACTGATAAGTCATGATGATACCAATTTAGTTGTTTCATGTGAAATTGCTGATGATGATTCTCTTCTATATTCAAACCATCGACCCGTCCGTTGCAAATTTAATGCGCCATTCTCGATCAATAATGCAGACATATTGTCAAATAAACATATTCAGTGGTCAAAGGTCACACGAGAGTGTCGTGAATTATATACATACTCTCTTGAAAATGATGTCGGACTAGAGGCTTTACTCAATTTTGAGATTTCTGATGTAACCCATATTGATATTGTCTATAGCGCTGTTGTTAATACGCTTATAAACACATCAGATCTATGTTTCGCTAAAAATACATCACCTTACGTCACCTTAAGCCCTACTGGTGTACAGAATTAAGCGAGATCAATTCAAAGATGAAACATAATAGGCAAATCTGGTTAGAATCGGGGGCATCTAGAAATGGGGTCGAGTTTCACGTGCTCAAAGAGTCAAAGCGCTTATTTCGAAAGAAACACAGAGAAGCAATATCGAGATATATAATTAAATTGCACGATGACATAGATCAAGCTGCTGAATTAGACCATAAACGATTTTGGTACCTTATTAATAGAAAAAGAGATTCTCTGAATAGTAACCCAGGGTCTGAAATCAAATTCAAAGGAATATTTTGTCGCGACAATATTTCGATTGTAAACGGATGGCAAGATTATTTTCAGGATTTATACTCTGTAGACAATAATATTAATTTTGATATTAACTTCAAAAGTCAAATTGAAACTGAACTAAAATCCTTTCTAAATAATCAATCGTCCCATTACTCGTCATCAGCCCCTAAAATTACCGTTGATCTATTAAATTCAATGTTAAAATCCGTTAAGCGTAATAGAGCACCAGGTGCTGATAAGGTTACATATGAACATATCTTATTTGGTGGCACACTCTTAAGACGAGTACTAGTTAAACTATTTAATACCATGTTAGGTTATTCATACATACCTTCTCTCATGAAAAGAGGAATTATCATAACCCTTTATAAGGGAAATAATAAAATAGAAAAGACCCCAATAGCTATAGAGCGATAACACTAACATCATGTATACTTACATTGTTCGAAACCATCCTACTGTCTAGAATTAATTCACAGAAGAGTCTTGAAACTCACTATTTACAAGGCGGATTTCAGCCTGGCCTTGGTTGTCTCATGTCATCCTTTAGTCTACGTGAATGCATATATTTTGCAAAAGAAAACAATAGCAAACTTTATGTTTGTTACCTAGACTGCAAACAAGCTTTTGATAGAGTTTGGTTAGATGGATTGTTTTATAAACTTATGAAATACGGAACAGATAACTCAACATTTAAATGCTTACTTAATATGTATACTGGTTCGACCAGTCTAGTAAGGTACAAGAATGTGGTGTCTAGCTCATGCATCAAGATCTTGCAGGGTACCAGACAGGGAGGGGTAACAAGCCCATCCTTATATCTAATCTATATAGATGGTCTGATTCGTGAACTGGTCGACTCTGGTTATGGTCTTTGTATTGCTGGTACCAGCTGCGCGTCTCTCAGTGTTGCTGATGATATGACCCTTCTGTCTTTATCCTCTGTAGGTTTACAGCACATGATTGATATTTGTTATAATTATTCTCGTAAATGGCGATATCTATACAATCCTAGTAAATGTGAGATAACTGTATTTAATGAACCCAGATCAGCTAACAGCAATCGCACATGGCGTCTCGGAGACCACACCATAACTGAAACGGAAAATTATACTCACCTTGGAATTATATGCAATAAATTTCTGAAAACCTCTGTAATAACAGATGAAGCAACTAGAAAATTACGCAATACACTTATCGGTCTCATTAATATAGGTATTCATGATAAAGGTTTAAATCCCATTACTTCCCTGAAAATCTATAAATCAGTCGTCCTGCCTCGCGCTTTATATGGCTGTGAGTTATGGCCTCCACTTAATCAAACACAATCACTCAGTCTAGAAAAAGCCCACAGGTTTTGTCTGAAATACATTAAAAATTTGCCCTCTAACACTCGAACTGACATTTGTCTTGGTCTTCTAGGTATTGGATCGTTAGAGTCGGAGATAGAATACAGAATATTATTGTTTCTAGGTCAATTATGTCGCTTATTATACGTTCAAAGTTAAACGAGAATGGTTTACGGTTGTTTTGGTTTATTTTTAGGTAGGACTACTACTTTTACCTATGTAAAATTAAAGCGAGAAAGCGGTAACTATTCTCGTTTAATTGTGAATCTATAATAGTCACCAATCATATTTCGAAAAAACTGTTCAATTACAGACTTTTAAATTTTTATCGCGAAGATAAAAACGCACAGTTGGGTTTTATCCCTAGCATTGTTGATATTACAAGAAAATATCCGCTAGAACATTACTTAATAGAGTACATCTCGTCCGGTCATTTCCCGCCCAAATGTTCGTGGAGAAATACTGTCCGCCGCGTTATAAATGAAAACTCAAACGCCAATTGGATTAATAGACTACACAATGATGACCATTTATGTTCCTTCCTTGTCTTAAAACCTTCTCTTCAAAATAGCTCGATATTATGGCAAATCAGTAGAAAATCTCCCCCTCTTTCCAAACATTGTAGTAACTGCGTCAAACTGATAGCCAAATTTTATAGTGATACTTTTACAACGATTTGTCCAAAGTGTCTTAATGCTATGCAGATATCCCCTGTATATAACACGTTATTATAGAATTGTAAAATATTGGTGTAAATTATTAACTACAGATGATATTATTTTGAGCAAGATGTATAATGCATTGCTTCAAGATTCTTTTAATTAATGGTAAATTTAACTGGGTGTCTAAAGTGAAGACACTGCTTGACACATATGGATTTTCGGATCATTTCTATAATATCAACCTAGACTATATGAAAGCATTCCCATCAGTATTTAAACAGCGAGTTGTAGACTGTTATATTCAGGAGTGGCATGCCGTATTAAATAGAAGCTCTATTTTAGAGGAATACGTAACTTTCAAAACAGAGTTTCAATATGAGAAATATCTAAACGTAGTCCCATACGACTTGAGATTCTACTTAACAAAATTTAGGCTATCGGCACATCCCCTCAGAATTCAAACAGGTAGATATGGACCAACTCGTTTGCCACGAAATGAACGTTTATGCATGTGGAAAAAATGAAATCGAAGATCTCTATCATTTCTGTTTGACATGTCCAACACACCGCGAATTAAGACGTAAATATATTGATAATTTTTACCATCTATGTATAAACTTTGTAAACTTTTCAAAAGCCAAAATGCAAACACGCTTACTAAGTTAGCCATTTACTTGAAACATTGTTTAAAATGTAGAGAGAACAAACTAAATACCATTTAGACTTAATCGAACCATTTTGACATGTTCTATCCTTTCCAAAATAAGTCCCGGTTTGATGTTGAATCACACATACGTTGGGAAGTATTGAGAGAAAGGATGAAAGTGCTAACAACCAGCCTTTCTTCTTTTCTCACAAAACTTACTATACGAATAAAAACAATAATACATACCGGTTTAATTCATCTGCAACTAATTTGATTTCAGACTTGCACTATTATCTGATGTCTGGAAAGGATCATAATACATTTATAGACTCTATCATTTTCTTCCCTTTCCCATACAAAACCTGATTCGGACGCCCCTATTTGCTAAAGCTGAGGAACCACCGTGACAAAAGAAAGGAATGCTTATTATTAGCAGTTTCTCCTTTTGCATTTATATTGTCTAAGCTATTTCTTAAATATTTCACATTTTCAATGCCATTTATTTTGCAGTTTGGATCCGATTTCAATTGGAAATGAAAACAGTTATTTTTTGTCGTTTTGGGAAAGGGTTTAACATTATTCATAAGAAAGCACGCACTGGAATCCCGTGGAAATCGAAATGTTTCAAATTTGTGAGCCGTCATGTTAAAAGGGACCGTATGGGAAGCATGGAAAGTATCGACCTTGGTCAGTCTGATCTGACTGCGCAGACTGACTAGGATCGGAACTTTTGATTCAAAGGTTATTTTCTGAATCTAGAATGGTTTATACATCTTACCATATTTACATTTTCCAGAAACAAAAAATGATTGACATCTGTTGAGTCTGGTTCATTTCGCGAAATTTGATTTTATAGACTTCCCATTAGGCCCTTTTCAGCGTGACGGGCAACATTCATGAAATAACGGGAACTCATTTAAATTTGTGACGCACGCTTTCCTGTGTATCACATGATCAACCGACTGTATACGGATGTTCACGGCTGGGACAAGTACCTGTTATGCTATATATAGCCACGAATGTAAACATGTTTTGAGCGCCGTGGAAATGTGATAATATCAACATTTATACACTTGTTGTGGGTAAACCGCGCCTGGTTACTCGCTTGAAATACAGTCTTTCTGCATCTTTTTGTTCATACTTTAAAAAGGTAAACCTTTTTTGAGGCAAATAGAAAGTTTTTTCACAGCTATTATGGATTTAAGTACATAATATGGTCAATCACAGGTTGTCTGATAACATTTAACTTTAATAAAATAATTTAAGTTGTCTTGGAATGCAAAATATCTGATTCTGGTTGAGAAGGCAAGCCCAGAAATGATCAAAGACACATATACTTATGTAATTAATCACTTCTTATCAGAATTGAATATAAAAACATTGCAGATTAAAGGTGACAAAAAGATGATTGGTTTGCATACCTATTTTCCTTCTCAACAGATTAAGAAATGAAAATATATGGCTTTATGGCTTAATCTCAGCATTCAATTCGGTATTTTGTGTTGTTGTTATCATTCTCCAGTCATTAAGATATAAAAATGGCCTTTAGCTCTATTGCAGAAATAAATGATAACAATAATAAAAAAACCCTTAGAATTCAGAAAAAATAAATAATCAGAGGAATTATTCTTAGATTTTCAGGACAGCTATAGTTATCATTTGTTTGATATCTTAGTAATTTCATATCTAGTTTGGGAATGATTATTATTATTGTTTGTTGAATATTTTAGGATCTTTTTGATACTCATAGTAGAACAGGCTTAGTGCAACTACTTTCCAAACAAAAATAGTGTATAAAATTCAAATTGGTTAAAAGAGAGGATGATATTAACCTCAAATTACTGTTAATAACAGATTCCAATCTGGTCTAGGCAGATTCTGGACTGGCCTAGCCAGATTGGAATTCTCATCTGGACTAGAAACTTTCTAGGCCGATTCCAGATCGGACTAGTCCAGATCAGAATTCCACTTTGGACTAGGCCAGAGTAGAATTCCAATCTGGACTAGGCCGATTCCGGATCGGCCTAGATTCCAATGTGGCCTCCGACATATACATATCACAGCCGTGTTTATTATGCTCCTCGAAAAAAGTTTCTGGGAGCATTTAGTCGCCATGCTATCCTTCCGTTCGTTCGTCCGTCCTTCCGTCCGTCTTTCTATCCGTCCGTTTATATACAGTCAGATGTCAGCAACCTTTAGGCCAAATTCAATGAATTTTCCCATGTGTAATCCCTGAATACCTTTGAGTCTGTGTTCTCGAGGTATTGTAATCGGTCGTTGTCCGTCGTCCGTCCGTCCATCCATCTTTCCGGCCGGTGTAACGTAGTAAAGTGACCCCCATAGAATACTGACCCCCCGGTCACTTTACTATATAGAATACTGACCCCTTTCTATAAAATACTGACCCCCCATGTAAAATAACGACCCCCCTGATTTTTTTCTATAAAATACTGACCCCCACCTAGTTTATTGATAATTTAACATACACTATATGTATACATATCGTTTTAAATCACATTCGTGTTTATAATGCTCATCAAAAAAAGTTTCGGGGAGCATTTAGTCACCATGCTATCCTTCCGTTCGTTCGTCCGTCCGTCCGTCTGTCTGTCCGTCCGTTTATATACAGTCAGATGTCAGCAACCTTTAGGCCAAATTCAATGAAATTTCACATGTGTAATCCCTGAATACCTTTGAGTCTGTGTTCTTGTTATTTTTTATTCTATTTCAAATTGAGGCTATGTCACACAAAAAGGGGCCTTAATGTAGAAATTAGTGTTTCTCTAATTTCTCTTCATTCAATGAACATAATTTAATGAAATTTTGTTCTTCAGTGATAAATGAGATGTTCTGTAGCTTATATAATTAATAATTCATGTACAAAAATCCTGCAATGTGAAAAGGGGACTAAATGTATAATAACATTGCGTCTAGATCTTTAAGTCTGCCCGAAGCAAAATCTCCACAACTCTTGCGTGCTCCAAATTGGACGAAACATCAATATGAACTTCGTGAAATTTTGTCAAGAACCTTTTCTCTCTGTTTCTCAATTTGATGCTGTGTTATAGGAACAGGGGCCTAATTGTAGAAGTTTTTCTTTTTCTTTTAATCTACATAGAATTTAATGAAATTCTATATTCGATTAATTATTTTTTTCATATCTCACATCTTTATTTTCCAATTTCGACAGCTGCTTGACGCCGTTTTAGTCTGACTTATTTCTCTAAATCAAGTTTTATGGACTTCCCATTATGTCCCCTTTAGCGTGACGGGTTACTTATACCTTCCCATGACAGACACATGGTTCTACACTGAAATGTGACATCATCGTGACCTAGCTTTCGGATTAAATCGCTTCGCCAATCGTTATTAGATTGGTCAGAAAAAGGGTCACAGAAGATGACCCCCTGCTTGTGCCTGTCAGATTTACTGCCAAGTCAACACAGGATTTTAATCAGATTGAGAAGCCTAGATAACTAGCTCGCTATTTAAAGTGACCAAATGTTAACATAAGCACTCTAATATGCAACCGCCAGGTAGGAAAGTGCGTATGGCAGACACACATACATAACTCTGGTAGTCTTCGAACTCACAACGCTGAGGGACAAGTGATTTTCGGTCAGAAACCTTTTAAACCCATTTACCCTTTCCACATAAATATAAATCGGCAGTAGTTCGATCCATGAACATACTGTACGCCAACTATGATTACGATTAAGAACCAATACAGAAGCGCCGAGACCGGATAGCTTAGTTGGTAACGTCGGGGTCTGTCAATCAAGGGGTCGTGAGTTCGAACCTGGCTCGGCATGTAGCCATTCTGACATTTGACAAAAGTAATTTGTCTCTCACCAATGGGTGTTAATCATCTATATGAGAGAGCAGCAGGAGGGTTTGTTTGTATTTTTTGGTAGTACGGGTGCGAGAAATATCAGGAATCCATAGTAGGTGCTCCAGCCACCGCAATATGACCATAACAGTTGAAAACAGCATGGAGTTTAAATCAAATCAATTCAGATGCGGTTGAAGCGTCTAACCAGCCAGTTTGAATCGGGTTCGCCCAATAACGAATGAAAAGTTGCGGTCAAAACACTGTATGTACGGACAGACGCATGCATGCACGGACGAGTGCCATTGCACCTCTGATGCCTATCGATGAAGATAATTATGTTGTACGTCTACCATAGTTGGGTTTATATTAGAATAAGACTTTTGGTGTGTATATGGAGAAGGGGGTCAGTATTTTATGGGGGTCACAATTCTACGTGAGGGGTCACTTTTCTACGTGTGGGTAGGTCATAATACTATGACCCCCCGGTCATAATATTATGACCGGGGGGGGTCAGTATTCTATATAAAATAGTGACCGGGGGGTCAGTATTCTATGGGGGTCACTTTACTACGTTACACCGGCCATCCACAATTTCTTTGAAAATCTTCTCCTCTCAAACCAGTGGACCAATTTTCTTGAGTAAAGGGCTTTCAAAGTTGTTTAAAGAATTTGTTTCCATTGAAAACTCTGGCTGCCGCGGCATGACAAAAGGGGAAAATTGCCAAATCCTCTAAATATCTTCTTGTGTCTAATCAGTCGGCCAATATTCTTGAAACTTCACATGAATGATCCTTGGGTAAAGGGCTTTCAAAGTTGTTGAAAGAATTTGATTCCATCAAAGACTCTGGCTGCCGCGGCATGAGAAAAGGGGAAAATAGCCATTTTTTAAATCTTCTTCTGCCTAACCAGTTGGCTAACATTCTTGAAACTTCACGGGGTCGATCCTTTGGTAAAGAGCTTTTAGAGTTGTCAAAAGAATTTAATTCCATCAAAGACTCTGGCTGCCGCGGCATGGGAAAAGGGGAAAATAGCCAAATCTTCTAAAAATCTTCTTCTGCCTAACCAGTTAGCCAATGCACTTGAGACTTCACATGAATGATCCTTGGGTGAAGGGCTTTGAAGGTTGTTAAAAGAATTTGATTCCATCAAAGCTTCTGGCTGCTGCGGCATGAGAAAAAGGGAAATTAGCCAAATCTTTTAAAAATCTTCTTCTGCCTAACCAGTTGGCCAATGTTCTTGAGACTTCACATGAATGATCCTTAGGTGAAGGGCTTTCAAAGTTATTAAAGAGTTTAATTCCTCTAAAGCCTCTGGCTGCGTCGGCATGAGAAAAAGTGCAAAAGAGCAAAATCTTTTAAAATCTTCTTCTGCCTAACCTGTTGGCCAATATTCTTGAAACTTCACATGAATGATCCTTTGGTAAAGGGCTTTCAAAGTTGTTAAAAGAATTTTATTCCATCAAAGACTCTGGCTGCGGCGGCATGAGAAAAGGGGAAAATAGCCAAATCTTTTAAAAATCTTCTTCTGCCAAACCAGTTGGCCAATATTCTTGAAACTTCACATGAATGATCATTGGGTGAAGGGCTTTCAAAGTTGTGAGAAAAATTTGATTAATATTTAAACTATTATTGCAGTAGCATCAGAAAAGGGGCAAAAGAGCAAAAACTTTTAAAGGGCTGAATTTTTGTTGCATTCATTTTAAAAACACAGGAAATAGGGCTTTATTGAACCATTTCTTATTTTGCTGCTATACAGTGTTAAATTTCATCAAGGCAAGAAATCTCAGGTGAGCGACCTAAGGCCATCATGGCCCCCTTGTTTTTTTTTTTTTTTTTTTTTTTTTTTTTTTTTCAAGTTGAGGCTGCGTCACAGAAAAAGAGGCCTTAATGTAGAAATTAGTGTTTCTCTAATTTCTCTTCATTCAATGAAGATAATTTAATGAAATTTTGTTCTTCAGTGATGAATGAGATGTTCTGTAGCTTATATGAGATGTTCTGTAGCTTATATAATTCATGTACAAAAATCCTGTCATGTGAAAAGGGGACTAAATGTATAATAACATTGCGTCTAGATCTTTAAGTCTGCCCGAAGCAAAGTCTCCACAACTCTTGCACCAAATTGGACGAAACTTCAATATGAACTTCGTGAAATTCTGTCAAGAACCTTTTCTCTCTGTTTCTCAATTTGATGCTGGGCCTTATTGTAGAAGTTTTTCTCGTGAATATTTCTTTTAATCTAGATAGAATTTAATGAAATTCTATATTCGATTAATTATTTTTTTCATAACTTACATCTTTATTTTCCAATTGCGACAGCTGCTTGACGCCTTTTTAGTCTTATTTCTCTAAATTAAGTTTTATGGACTTCCCATTACGCCCCCTTAAGCGTGACGGGTTACTTATACCTTCACATGACAAACACATGGTTCTACACTGAAATGTGACATCATAAATCGCTTCGCCAATCGTTGAAGCGTTCATTTGATTGGTCAGAAAAGGGGTCACAGAAGATGACCCCGTGCTGGTGCCTGTCAGTTTTACTGTCAAGTCAACATAGGATTTAAATCAGATTGAGAAGCCTAGATAACTATCTCGCTATTTAAAATGACTAAATGTTAACATAATCACTCTAATATGCAACCGCCAGGTAGGAAAGTGCGTATGGCAGACACACATACATAACTCTGGTAGGCTTCGAACTTACAACGCTGAGAGACAAGTGATTTTTGGTCAGAAACCTTTTAAAACCATTTACCCTTTCCACACAAATATACATCGGTAGTAGTTCGATCCATGAAAATACTGTACGCCTACTATGCAATCGATTAAGAACCAATACAGCTGCTTCAAGACCGGATAGCTTAGTTGGTAACGTCGGGGTCTGTCAATCAAGGGGTCGTGAGTTCGAACCTGGCTCGGCATGTAGCCATTCTGACATTTGACAAAAGTCATTCTCTCACCAATGGGTGTGAATCATCTAATTGAGAGAGCAGCAGGAAGGTTTGTTTGTATGTTTTGGTAGTACGGGTGCGAGAAATATCAGGAATCCATAGTAGGTGCTCCAGCCGCCGCAATATGACCATAACTGTTGAAAACAGCGTGGAGTTAAAATCAAATCAATTCAGATGCGTTGGAAGCGTCTGACCAGCCAGTTTGAAATGAGTTCGCCCAATAATGAATGAAAAGTTGCGGTCAAAATACTCTGTACGAGGGCTGTTAATAAAGTATCCGGAATGGTTTCATAACCATTTCATTTATGCACTAATTGTAGCGATATTTTCGACACGTATACTTTGGGGAATTATGCTTTTGATCCAGCAACAAAAGCTTAGTTGTTGGCATCGAGGCGCGTTCTACAGTCACTATGGCAACGTAAGGTCTGGTTGAGCGGGGTAACTTAATTCTGGGACGGATACAACGTTGGAAAAAATCTGTATTACACATCTAATACTTGCATCTGTTCGATATATTTGCCACTGCACGATATCCACATCTCCCACCTATGAATAAATTTGTCAAAGAAGGATCTGAACTGTACTTGTATAATTTTATGCATAGTTCCTCGGACACAATTGGCATGTCATTAACGTTTTCGCCGACATCGTGTTGGGACGTCCAGATCTACTGAGGTCCTGCAACATCATGTGTAGAATCTTATTTAAATGCGTTATACCACTAATAAATGTGTGATCTTTTTCATAGAACTATTGCCATACGTGTTCATTATCTATGGGGAGTTGGGACGCTATCCACTTTATATTCATCGCTATGTAAGAATAATTAAATATTGGTGTAAAATTCAAAGGAGTGAAAACATACTATTAAAAACGGTATATCTTTCATTACGCTCGGACACCTTAAACAACCAAACTAACTGGTGCAGTCAGGTTAAATCTCTTTTAGACTCCTATGGTTTTTCATATGTATGGATTAATCCTTCTAACGTAAATTTAAAGTCTTTCCATGTAGAATTTAAAGCTAGACTTTTAGATGTTTTCAAACAAAATTGGATTAATAGTATTCAAATCTGCAGATCGTTAACATTATACAAGGAATATAAGGCAAATTTTGAGTTTGAAAAGTATTTGGATTACTTGCCAAAGAAGTTTAGAAATGCATTTACGAAATTGAGACTTAGTTCCCACAAATTAAGAATTGAATCTGGCCGATACAATGCTGAAACATCTGACCGTTCGCTTAGACACTGTCTTATGTGCAATTCTATGGATGTAGAGGACGAATATCACTTTATGCTAGTTTGCCCTGTTTACGATGACATTAGAAAGAAATGTATTCCAAAGTCTTTCCGTGTTAGACCCAATGTTTTCAAATTCGTATCACTTATGGGTTCAAATGATAAATGTACTATTAGAAAAACCAGCAAATTTATCCACGAGTCATTCATCTTACGCAATTCTTTGCTGTTAAACAATTCTTAAATTTCCTTACATTTATCATGTTCTTCCTCCAACAAGTAAACGGCATTACTGTTTTGTTTACTTTTTGACTACAAATCAACTTTGTTAATTGTTTTCCTTGTGTCAAAATTTCAGGTCGATCTCATTTGAAACATGCAGAGATGACAAAACAAGTTTTTATATTGCAATGGAAAATATTTAGGGGAAAGCATTAAATGCTGGCTACCAACATTTTATTCTTTTGCCTCCATGTTTTCCCAATAAAGTAAATATAACCAGGGAATTCAAAACTAGGTCTTTTGCTCGGAAAACTGTCAGATAATATTGCTAACCTTTCACACGTTTTTCTTTGTTCAATGTATTATTGTTAAATGACCAGAAACTTTGTATAAGTTTGTGTCAATAAAATCTATGTCTATGTCTATCATAAAGATTGTCTCTTATCTTTATATACCCATTTGCACGCAAAATATCATCAAATACCGATGCTCAAGCACCATATTTGCTCAATAAGCAAGACAATGTATTCACCTACGGTTGCTTACAGAATTGACACCAAATGTCAGCCGATGGCGTTACCTTTGCAAAGAAAAAAATTGCCAAAAGGTAACAAGCATTTTTGTAAACTTTTGGCGTGAAAAATACAAAATCTGATCGCTTTAAAAGCAATTGATAAGTCACAATTTTGCCAATTATCCGAAGTTGCCCCGATCAAATGCACAATTCTTCAAAGTATTTGTGTTGAAAAATTCACCTCGGTTGGTTTGAAAGTTAAAAAGTTATGATGATATTCCGGATACTTTATTAACAGCCCTCGTATGTACGGACAGACGCATGCACGGACGAGTGCCATTGCACCTCTGATGCATATCGATGAAGATAATTATGTTCTTCGTCTACCATAGTTGGGGTTATATTAGAATAAGACTTTTTGTGTGTATGTGGAGAAGGGGGGTCGGTATTTTATGGGGGGTCACAATTCTACGTGAGGGGTCACTTTTCTACGTGTGGGTAGGTCATAATACTATGACCCTCCGGTCATGATATTATGACCAGGTGGTCAGTATTCTATATAGAATAGTGACCGGAGGTCAGTATTCTATGGGGGTCACTTTACTACGTTACACCGGCGCTTCGTCCGTTTTCTTTTAGCAAACATGGGTTCGAGTCTCATAGAACGATGGGTAATTATCTATCTATCTATCTATCTATCTATCTATATATACTAAGCAAAACAATTGAAGGATATTCAAATTGCACTTCTTGTAAAAGTTAACAAAGGCATATATTCGAACAAAAATCTACAAAAAACTTCATATCAATGTCTAATCTTGAAAATCAAAAACAGAAAGCACAGCAATCGTTTCCGGTTTCCCTACAATATCCGGTTAAACGCTGGTACCCTACAACCGAAACGTCACGCGTCATGAATAACGGATATTTACACCCTGAAAGTCGACTCAAGCCTTATCAGTATCTCGCAAATTCATCGCAAATTGAATTACCACATGTTGCGTTACAGTATTCCATTTCCAAATACGACCACGTTGGAATAAGCCCGGTTGGTTGGTTGTTGTTGTCGGTGACGTAGACGTCTACCCAACGTGTTTCAATCATGCTCGATTGGATAAAAATTCTGTGAGCAGGATGGCAAATCCTTGAATTGAAACCAAATCCGTTTAAGATGGTGTTTTACAATAACGACACCGAATAAGTTTACGTTGGCGTCAATGAACGCGTGTTCATCTCCATTTTCCTGTTTAAAAGTTACAGAATGTGAGTCAATCACGTGGTTAATGTAATGTTGGTCGGTCAGTGTCATTTAGCACGAAAAGGTTTGTCTCTAAATATCGTTAGATTCCCGTCAACTCCATAACGCTCACGTAACCATATGCGTCACATTTGGGTAATTGCATTCGTGTTATCTCTCGTTCTTATATCGAGAAAAACACGAATTCTACTGTCAACATGCGACGCCGAAACCAACTTTGGTTGGTGATGAGCACTGTACTCCGGTGCTGCTGGTTCCATCTCAAATGGGTTCTGGTCCATGCGCCAGAGTCGTCATGTCAAAGCGTTAGCTGCCAACGGCCTACTGGCATTAATGCCCATGATTATTTAATCCGTTTATCACAGACTGAATTCTAAGGTTTATCCCTCGCACATCTGTTAGACTCTGGAGTAATTTTGGAAAGCTTTTGAGTCCTAGAACGTAACGAGTTCTTGAGAATGTAACTGTCATCAGCCAAAGACGTCGTTTACTTACGTACCCTGTCACGCCGTTTCATAATCACGACTGCCCAGTGATACCGTTTGTGTAATCGACTGAATACACATCGCAAAATTCAAAATCTACGTGCGACGTCAACCTGACGTTTCCATACGTTCAATTGACCAACGGCCTGTCAACGCTGCAGATCTGTGAGCCATTAACGTTCAATCCTTTTTAATGAATTGATTATAGGCAAGTACGTTTTAATTTACTCAATAAAGCAACTCAGAGTACGTATTTACGTGAAAAACGGCACGTAAATAACACGGTAAGTTTGGTAGTTGACCCCTCTGTGGTAAATTGTCCCATTTTGGCATGACCTGTGAAGCATAACTCGATATGGCAGCATAAAACATGAGAGCGAATGTATGTTATAATAAAAAGCATTAGGTTTTTATATAATATTTTATCAAAGTTTCTAAAATAGCTGTAGAATTTTAATATCCTTCAATTGTTTTGCTTAGTATATATATACACTGCCTAACTCCCCTTTCGGGTGTTACTGGCATATTTTGTTTTACAAATATATTTTGTTTTATCATTTTAAAAAAAGATGAGAAGAAAGCAGACTCTTTATGATTTTTATATAAATTTATAAAAAAAAATTGGAAAATCACGTACATAATGTGCTATATAGTGGGTATATGGCCTAAGACAACATTTAAGTCTTGCAACATGTGCCTGTCGCATACAGCGTGCTTTAGGAGAGTTAATTGTAACCTGTTGATTGATAAGCCTCAAAACTTCTTCAATGGATACAGTAAATGACTGTGACCACTTAAAATTATAGGATTTACTACTGATAATCAGGCATGCAAACCAGATACTCTTTGTAAAAAATCTTTCGATTTTGAAATGTTTTTCAACGATTGTGTTCAAACCCTGCTTACTAACACCGTATATTCTCGTGTACAACAAGCTTCAACCATTTCTTCATATTACAGCATCGCCGGATTTTTCAACAACTCGTTGTAAAAGAAATAATTGTAGAAAAATGTGTTCGTGACCCACCTTTGTTTACAGATTTTCGCTCTATGCAACTATTATTGAACCGAAGTAACCTTGCGCTCATTATTGTCAATATTGCAGACGATTACGTTTGTTTATAAATATTCATAGCGCACGGTCACTTCGGTTTAACAATACCTCGGTAGAGGCCGGATGTCACGAGGCAACAAAATACCGTTGACTCTTTTTGGAGCTAGTTTCTCTGTTTACCACCCGTGATCTAGTTATGCCCTCGATCGTACCAACTTGCCCTGAAGGCTGAAGCCTGACAACGTTTCCCATGTACTGTACATAACTGTCGAATCTAACCATTTAAAGGGCAGAACGTTGTGCCGTTGTTAATCGGCTTTGTAGGCGTCATGTTAGCATATCGACTTCCGGTCCTTCTAAATTCCTGGAACAGCCCTTATTAGACAGAACTGGGACGATTGAAAATTCTAACAACATGAAAATGCCAAGCTCTCTAGCGTATTCGTACTACTTGAGTATGGTCATGTTTTCTGTTTCTTTCCTATTTTCTGTGTAGGACATGATTTATCTAACATTTAAGAGTTTTGAATACCGCACGTGTTTTTCATGCACGCTAGACCAAAGCGCGTTTTTAGCCTACCATTGATTTATGCAAAAAAAAAAATGTTTATTCGAACGAAATCACGTAATTTTTAGGACGTTTATAGACCAGAATAGGTTTAAAGGAATGCACGTTTTTGACTCTGTCTTTGCGTGGTAGTTGCAATAGATCCTAGTATAACAATGATGTCACGTGATCTTTAGCAGTTTTTAAACCAATTAAACATTTGTATTGGACCAAGTTGTTACCACCATACACGTATCTCGTACAAGTTGTTACCACCATACACGTATCTCGTACAAGTTGTTACCACCATACACGTATCTCGTACAAGTTGTTACCACCATACACGTATCTCGTACAAGTTGTTACCACCATACACGTATCTCGTACAAGTTGTTACCACCATACACGTATCTCGTACAAGTTTTTGGTTACGAAATTTTGCGCATGATTTTGATCTATGGTTCACACAAGACGAAACTACAACTGTTTGCGTCGAGCGAAACAAAGAGTCTGCTGATACTACCGACACCCAGTACCCATAGTCTCTCGAAAGCGCGTTTGCACTGGTGGTGAACTCGGCCAAAGCAAGGGACGTTTTTCGCTACAACAAGGTACAGATATTTTGCGTTCAAATGTGAGTTTAAAGATCTGATTGGATAGTTTTTCTAATAACAATGAATTATTTCTAAAAATAGACCGGGTTTACCAATATGTATTGACAAACCGTCTGTGTTGTTATAAAATCTCGATACTGAGGTACAAAAACGTAAAAAAATAGGTTCGAACAAAAATAATGGAAAACTAATCTGTCTCTACAAATTACCTTCATTTTGTGGGTTCTCCTCTTTCCATCCGAATTTTATCTGTTTCAAGCGAAATAAATGAGTTAAATTTTATTCACTTATCTTGAAGATGCATATAAGACCTATATATAACACATATTTAAATTTAAAAAAATCGTTAAGAATGGAAACTATCAACATTTAAAATTCTGGTGCTTAGCAAACTTTGAGTAGATCTAGTATATATTTTTTCTGTTGAATTATTGGCTTCTTTTACCCGCTTTCAGAATTGATAAGGGAGACAACAAATACATTGGTTGTCTCCCATACACCAAAAGTGTTGTAACATGTATTGCTTTCAATGAATTGACCAAACGCCAATCGACAGATCGCTCCGCCCAACATAGAATTTAAGACAAACAATGGGGATGTGATCGTTAATAGGGAACGATTTTATCCAGCTAATCGTTACGTAAATTCGGACAAACAAAATAGTTTTTCGTAGGTGTTGTTATAATCTCGTAACTACGGCTTGATTTAAGCCGTAGTTACGAGATTTTATAACAACAACGACGGTTTATCAAAACATAACGTTAAACCTAGTCAATTGTTAGCACAAAATTCTTTGCCATTGGCATGTCGATTGTTTTGATTGTCAGTCGATAAATCGATACAATAAAACTACAGTTGTCGCCACATCGTATGGCACAATGTTTATATTTTGTTCAAATGTAATTGAACGTTAAACAAAACATAAACACGTGCCATACGGTGTGGCGACAACTGTAGTCCGTCTGATGACCCAGGTAAAAAATTATTTCGCTGCACCCCCCCTAGGTACCAAGGTTGTTATATACCATTTTAAAGCTTGAAATATGCTGGATACGATGCAAAATGTTGTCAAGTTGTAAACCTGTGCAGGTCCGGTGGAAACGCACAAATATGTGGGTGGGGTAAGACAACATATGAATTATTTGAAATACATTTGTCAAATAAAAATCGTCTTAAACCCAACAACTTAGGAATGCACTCCTTCAAATTCATAAAATCATTGTGGAATAAACCAGAGGAAACATACAAAACACATTTCAACCGATAATGCGTAGACATAAGGCTCAGATATATCGTCAATTTGCATATGGTGGGTGGGGAAATTTTTACACGGTAAAACACTTGACCACAAAAACAAATAATCGCTTTATTGTTCCGTGAAACGTTTGCACAACCATTTTTAGAATGAATGCAACTTATTTGGATCTTAGTTAAAGACATTTACCAAAAATCAAATCGGATATACACAAGAAACGGCTCTAGGCTTATCTTGAAAGTATCTCCTATTTCCCAGTAAATTACAGCATCGCCCGTCAAATGATTTCAAATAAGGCGGATTTGTATGGAGATCGCTGCACCCCTAACCCCCGATGTACCAAGACTGTTATATACCATTTTAAAGCTTGGAATATGCTGCATACAATGTACGATGTTGTCAAGTTGTAGACCTGTGCAGGTCCCGTGTAAACTAATACAAATGTGGGTGGGGTTAGATAAGATAAAATATATTTGAAATACATTGTCATATAAAAATTGTTTTAAACCCAACAAATTAGGAATGTACTCATTCAAATTCATAAGATTATTATGGAATAAAGCAGAAGAGACATGCAAAACACATTTCAACCGATTATAAGGGGTAGGAAGGCTCAGATATCTCGTCAAATTGCATATGGTGGGTGGGGTAATTTATACACAGTAAGACACTTGGTCACACAAACAAATAATCGCTTTATTGTTCCGTGGAACATTTGTACAGTCGTTTTTAGATTGAAAACAACTTATTTGGATCTTAGTAAATAATCTTCACTAAATATCGTAGCAGATATTAACAAGATACAGTTCTAGGCTTATCTCGAAAGCGACCCTATTTCCCTGTAAATTACAACATCGTCCGTCAAATGATTTTAAATAAGGCGGATTTGTATAGAGATCTCTGCATCCCTTACCCCTGATATACCAAGGATGTTATATACCAGTTTAAAGCTTGGAAAATGCTGCATACAATGCATGATGTTGTCAAGTTGTGTAAACCTGTTTAGGTCCCGTGGAAACACATAATTATGTAGATGGGGTAAGATAAGAAACAAATTATATGAAATACATTTGTCAAATTGAAATTGTCTTAAACCCAACAACTAGGGTTTAGCAAATTCGAATTCATTAATTTATTATTGAATAAACCTGAAGGGATATACAGAAAAAGTTTCAGTTTATCATAGGCAGAAATAATGCTCATATATTTCGTAAAATTGCACATGGCGGAAGGGGTGTTTTATACACAGTAGTATACGTAGCCACACAAACAAATAATAGCATTATTGTTCTGTGAAACGTCAGTCCATCCGTTGATAGATTAAATACAAACTTTTTTGGATCTTAGTAAAACACCTTCACCCACTATCTTAACAGATATATACTAGTACAAGACAGGGTTTTAGACTGCACTTGAATATGCCCCCTGTAACTTACAACATAGTCATTTAGATGATATCACACATGTGGGCTATTGAAGGAGTTGCTGCATCCGACCACAATTTACCAAAGCTGTTACATACCACTTTTAAGCTTGATATATGCTGGATACAATGCACGATGTCGTCAAGTTGTAAACACACAAATATGTGGATGGGGTAAGATAAACATTTTTTTAAATGCATTTGTCAAATATATATCGTCCTTAACCCACCCTTTTAGAAATGTTCTCATTCAAATGCATGGAATTATAATTGAAATTACCTGAATATTTGACAATTGCTTTTCAAAAAAATGTTATCTTACCCTACCCATATATTTGTATGCTTACACGGGACCTCCACATGTTTCAAATTTGACAACATTGTGCATCGTATCCAGCCTATTTCAAGCTTTAAAATGGTATATAACAGCATGGGTACTTCATGATCGGATTCAGCAACTCCTGTAATAGTCGCCTTGTGATATATCAACTAAAAGACTATGTTGTAAGTAACAGGGGGTGGGTGGTAGATTTTCAAGCGCAGTCTACAACTCTGTCTTGTGTATATCTGATATGATATTGGGTGAAGGTGGTTTACTAAGATCAAAATAAGTTTGCATTTTATCTGTAAACGGTTGGACTGACGTTTCACAGACCAATAATGCTATAATTTGTTTGTGTTGCTACGTTTATCACTGTGTATAAAACACAACCCCGCCATATGCATTTTTTACGAAATATCTGAGCATTATTTCTGCCTACAATCAATTGAAACGGTTTGTCTATATCCCTTCAGGTTCAGGTTAATTCAATGATAATTTTATGAATTCGAATGTGTTAATTCCTAAGTGGTTGAGTTTAAGACAATTTTTATTTGACAAATGTATTTCAGATAATTTATATGTTATCTTACCCCACCCACATATGTATTTGTGTACACGGGACCTGCACAGGTCTACAACTTGACAACATCGTACATTGTATGCAGCATATTCCAAGCTTTAAAATGGTATATAACAGTCTTGGTACATCGGGGGTTAGGGGTGCAGCGATCTCCATACAAATCCGCCTTATTTGAAATCATTTGACGGGCGATGCTGTAATTTACTGGGAAATAAGGGATACTTTCAAGATAAGCCTAGAGCCGTTTCTTGTGTATATCCGATTTGATTTTTGGTAAATGTCTTTAACTAAGATCCAAATAAGTAGTATTTAATCTAAAAACGGTTGTACAACGTTTCATGGAACAATAATGCGATAATTTGTTTGTGTGGCTAAGTGTTTTACTGTGTGAAAATTACCCCATCCACCATATGCAAATTGACGAGATATCTGAGCCTTATTTCTACGTATAGTCGGTTGAAATGTGTTTTGTATGTCTCTTCTGATTTATTCAATAACAATTGTATGAATTCGAATGGGTACATTACAAAGTTTTTGGGTTTTAGACAACTTTTATTTTACAAATGTATTTCAAATAATTTAAATGTTATCTTACCCCACCCACATAATTGTGTGTTTCCACGGGACCTGCACATGTTTACAACTTGACAACATCGTGCATCGTATCCAGCATATTTCAAGCTTTAAAATGGTATATAACAACCTTGGTACCTCTGGGGGTGCAGCGAACTCCTTAAATAGCCCCCTAATGCTAGGTTCCCACTGCCGATCAAATTAACTCGATCAAACCCGACCAAGCGATCGAGTACCGGTCGAGGTCGGTCGGCGAGGGTGATCGGGAAAATTCGAGATGGTCGAGTTTGGTCTGCATCGATCGGTAATCCTGTCAACTTGGTTTGACACGTCAAAAAAATCCGTGTAGCGGTCGAGTAGAAAACACATCGGAAAGATGCTCGAGTATCGATCGTGTAGAAGATCGAGCTGATCGACAATCACTCGAGTAAAGATTGTGTGTGCTCGAGTCGATATCTTTTACCGGGATTTGATTGGATGAACAGTTGGAGCAGAAGTCGAGTTGATCGGGAATGCGATCGGGAATAACTCGTACAAGTCGAGGTGATCGAGTGCTTCCAACTACTCTATGGCAGCGGATCAACTCGATCTACTCGATCGCTTAAATGCCCTCGAGCAAACCCGACCATATGACTTCTTCTCGATCTCTAGTCGATCAAACCCAACCTCTTCACCCGATTTGATTGGGTGAACAGATGAATCAGAGGTCGAGTTGATCGGGGTGTGGTCGGACATTACTCGAGTACAAGTCGAGGTAAGCGAGTGCACGCTCGGTGCAGGTCGGAATACAAACTATCTACCCGATCACACTCGACCTCCAGACCCGAGTAGGAAGCCCGAGCGATGCAGATCAATTTCGATCATCTCGACCGCTCCCGATCACTTTTGCAGACCCAGCTCGACCTTTATTCGACCGTTTGATCGAGTTGATCTGGTCGGCAGTGGGAACACTAGGTCGTGTGGTTATAAATGTGTACAAACAGCACGAGATCCCGCACAGAGTATATTAACAGAAATATTGAAAATTATCGGAAATTGCGTTTCACGCTCTGAGACATATCACGGACGATTGATATAATGGTATTAAATGCCTTAAAGAATGCATTAATCTTTATATTTAATCACATTAAGGATGAGCCAATAGCTAAAAGTACATTTACGTCACATTCAAATTATGTGCATATTTAAACTAACAATATTATGAACATGTGATAATTTCAGTCGCTGTAAAAAGATTTTCATTCGGAACACCTAGAATAGAATCAGCTCGATCTGGTCGTGTACAGATCGAGATGGTCGGGTCTTGATCGTGTAGGGCTCGAATTGAGGACGGGGTGATCGGGTAGACATCTGAAAGATGGTCGGGCTTCAATCGGAAAATGATCGGGAGTGCTCGGGCGGGGGTCTAGTTTGATCGACTATAGAGATCGAGAAGAAGTCGTGTATACACATTTGGTCGGGCTTGGTCGGGGAAATTAGGTGGTCGAGTTGATCGAGTTGATCAGATCGGCAGTGGGAACCTAGCATTATTTGATTTCATCCGACGGACTAAACGTGCAACGATGAACAATTGGGGCATGACATTTTTCTGATCGCCCATTGGCTATTCGATGTTTTTGAGTGACAGTCGGCGTTTGGTCAATTGCACGTCTTTCGTATGTCTTTCATCTTAAATGTAAAATTGTAGTCTAAATGTGCCGACTTTATAATAAAATTTACTTGACTTAACTTGATAAGCTTGGAGCATTCATAATTCAAGCTAAAACAGGCGAAAAGTCGGGTTAATTTTTGCATCGAAGTCAATTTTACAGAAAACATTTTCAAGGACAGTCTTAACAAATCATCATGTAAGAAAAGAAAGTTTTAGCCAAACAGAATCGCGGTGGGGAATCATGTGACACATAAGTTGCAAAGCATCTGCAAAAACTTTGTTAGTTTGTGACTATGTTTCCCAGGCTGATTACTATTTACTCCATTTAACTACAAAACAATCAGCCGATCATTGAATCGGTCAATATGAGCGGTAAACACTTTGGTGGAGAGAAGGGACAGTTTTGTAAATAGTTTGAAGCAGAGAAGGCGGAAAACATCAGGGATTAGATGGATATATCAGACCATTTAAAATCAGTTAATAAAAGAGTTAGACTAGCCACTATTTTGGTTGATAGCCACTAACTTTTCATTAGCTGATTTTTAAAAGTTTTACCCCTGGAAGCTTAATCCTGGTGTTTTCAAACCTTCTTTTCTTCAAATCGAATATAGACTATTCAAGTATATAAATACTTATTGAAGATTTTCTTCTGTATCACATCACATGATTCCTCACGGTAATCATTTTCCTTTTTTCCCTTCAAATTTTCTCCGTATCTTTCAATGTAATCAATTTAACGCAAGACACCTTTCTCCTGATCGTTCGTTGCTCTTCACGCATCATCTCTGCAAGGAGCTATCTCGGATAGAGTCCACGAATCGTGATCTACTAAACGGTGACGTCGTTAATTACTGTGCAACTGTTTCAATTCTTGTGTTATACATTAGAGAAAGAAAACATGATTCTTTTTGCATCAGAAGTGTTCTCAAATGTATGTAAATTGATCTAATTAAAGGTGACTATTTTTTCAAACTTACTATTATTCCTATCGTTATTTTCCATATCTTTCCGCAGCCCATGACAGAGGCGAAATGAAAGAGCCTGTGTGAAAGAGAGTGGCAAGACACGTATAAGGTACGCGGATTTCCATTAAAACAGAATTTGGATTGTTTCAAATGATCAAACAATATGAATTTGAAATGCGTAGTTGAACTTTTGATTAAAGCAAATGTTAATATATTACTATTCTAAGATACTATATGTGTGATCTTCTATCTTCTATGGGGGTCCAAACAACATTCGAAATTGACTTTCATTAAAAGTGACATTTCACAATTATTTTTTCATAAATAACTGTTTTTCTGTCTGAAAGAGTATGTTTTCTTACGAAAATTCTGAAAATTTCAGGCCAAAATATTGAACTGTGTCCGAGAAATATACATTTTGGTGCTAAAATTAAACAAATTGTTGTGGACAACAGTTCAGATTTATATAGAGTATATCGTTTCTGTCTCAACTTTAAAGGCGCATTTTTCGCTTATGAATGACAACTTTAAAAAACTGATAGCACTTCTACGCATTAGAATAAAGTTAACGATCTTTGCACCAAGACATACTTTTAATAAATGAAATAAATGTGAAATGTCACAATGTCACATATGTTTTTATATCACAAACTACAGATTGGCCGAAGTATGTAATTATAGAAAATGGTTCTTCTTGTGCGAGATTTTGACAAATTATTGTTTTATGAATTGGGCTATTGAAATTACGAATATTACAGAGATTACAGATTGGGATAACTTGTGTGTTTCCTGGCTCTAATTTTAACCAGTATTGACACGATGAGCGTTAGATAGAGAAAAGCTAGTATTTCTGCATTCCCATATGATGGTCTTTTCAATCTTGGTATAAAACGTTTAACAATATATGGGAAGGCAGGAATAGCTCCAACATGCTTAAATTTGAAAATTAAGAACTTAATTGCTGAATAATGAGCTCGAAAGTGAGCGTCAACCAATATTATGTGAACGTGTTTGGACAAGTGTTTTTTACGTAAATTCAAATCTACAAGAGACATGTCAGGTGACAACTGAAGGACAAAAACATTGTTACAAACATGGTCAAATCGGTTATGTGTGTATCATGTATATATATGGCATTATCCGCTGGTTCTACAGTATCCGCAGTATCGGTTATGTGTGTATCATGTATATATATGGCATTGTCCGTTGGTTCTACAGTATCCGCAGTATCGGTTATGTGTGTATCATGTATATATATGGCCTTGTCCGCTGGTTCTACAGTATACGCAGTATCGGTTATGTGTGTATCATGTATATGTATGGCCTTGTCCGCTGGTTCTACAGTATCCTCAGTATCGGTTATGTGTGTATCATGAATATATATATGGCATTGTCCGCTGGTTCTACAGTATCTGCAGTATCGGTTATGTGTGTATCATGTATATATATGGCATTGTCCGCTGGTTTTACAGTATACGCAGTATCGGTTATGTGTGTATCATGTATATATATATGGCATTGTCCGCTGGTTCTACAGTATCCGCAGTATCGGTTATGTGTGTATCATGTATATATATATATATATGGCATTGTCCGCTGGTTCTACAGTATACGCAGTATCGGTTATGTGTGTATCATGTATATATATGGCATTGTCCGCTGGTTCTACAGTATCCGCAGTATCGGTTATGTGTGTATCATGTATATATATATATATGGCATTGTCCGTTGGTTCTACAGTATCCGCAGTATCGGTTATGTGTGTATTATGTATATATATGACATTGTCCGTTGGTTCTACAGTATACGCAGTATCGGTTATGTGTGTATCATGTATATATATGACATTGTCCGTTGGTTCTACAGTATCCGCAGTATCGGTTATGTGTGTATCATGTATATATATATATATATGGCATTATCCGCTGGTTCTACAGTATCCGCAGTATCGGTTATGTGTGTATCATGTATATATATGGCATTGTCCGTTGGTTCTACAGTATACGCAGTATCGGTTATGTGTGTATCATGTATATATATGGCATTGTCCGCTGGTTCTACAGTATCTGCAGTATCGGTTATGTGTGTATCATGTATATATATGGCATTGTCCGCTGGTTCTACAGTATCCGCAGTATCGGTTATGTGTGTATAATGAATATATATGGCATTGTCCGCTGGTTCTACAATATCCGCAGTATCGGTTATGTGTGTATCATGTATATATATGCCATTGTCCGCTGGGTTCTACAGTATCCGCAGTATCGGTTATGTGTGTATCATAGTATATATATGGCATTGTCCGTTGGTTCTACAGTATCCGCAGTATCGGTTATGTGTGTATCATGTATATATATGGCATTGTCCGCTGGTTCTACAGTATACGCAGTATCGGTTATGTGTGTATCATGTATATATATGGCCTTGTCCGCTGGTTCTACAGTATACGCAGCATCGGTTATGTGTGTATCATGTATATATATGGCATTGTCCGCTGGTTC